>JBBPRK010001510.1:0-11843 GCA_038093075.1 Boletus patriciae | reverse complement strand
ACCAGGATGAGCTGCATCAAACACTGGCAATTGAAGATCTTCTCTATCTGGTGTGACTTCAAACAGATAGTTGTATGAAGTATACTGGGCAAGTTCACTGGGAAAAAGAATATTAAAGAATCAGATAAGAAATAACAAGATGGAAACACACTGCATTGGGTCAGCAAGTTCATTACTTAGGATATGGCCAACATAAGCTATCAAAATATCAGCATCAAAATGTAAACCATAGAACACATAGTACTCACTGCCAAGAAATGCACCTGAGTTCATACTTTGACATGCAAAGGCACCCAGGCCATATGATCCACATTTAACTTCAACTGGCTGCCCAAATAATGAGAATAATGATTCAAAGTTGAACTGTCAACTATACCTTGCTAACCAAGCATTGCATTCTGGTGTTGTTGCATGGTCTGCCAACATGACCTAGAAAGCAAATGTACTTCACTATAAAATGTCTTCATGATTATCTCTCTTACCTCTATAATTTGCCCTCAATTAGCAATCAGGATGTAAGATATTCCCCCACTTACCCAGCATCACAGGTGACACATATACCTGGAATACATTCTCTTCCATGCTTTGCACAATCACAGGTTGCAAATACACATCTTCCATTGATGCAACTGCAACCTTTCCATTGTCTTTCACCTAAATTGATGAATATGTTCAATAAATATAGCAACCTAGTTAAAATCAATTCAAAATCAACTCACATTTCACACCACATCTACACATCAATGCACAGTGTTGTTTTGCAACATGACAAGAGCAATTATTCATTGTGCATGAACCAGGATGGGCACAAGCCTTCAGCCTGACAATATATTAACTTCCAGGAATAATTATAGGAGAATCAAATAATAGTTCTCACAGCTCACAACTGGAGTTAGAGGCCCCATCAACTGTATTCCTATTTAGATTACATCCAAACCCAGATGAATTAATATAGACTCACCAAATTTCAGTCTTTCTTTGGCCTTCTTCTTTTGTTGCAGATGGCTGCTTCCTCCTGTATCAGTATCTGTTAATGGATCACCAGATGTACTTGAAGGGTTAGTAGAAAGGATTGTATTATCTGGGAACAGCTGTAATCTCTGGACAAAAACCTAGAAGTTCCATTAAATTATCAGCCTATAATTTTTTAAGGATAATTTACCTGTTTGCATGGTTTAAGGCATATAACTGCCAACTGACAAGGAAACAAATCTGGTGCAATACCAAGAACAGTTTCTAGTGTATCCAAGGAGCCTGTGTGATGGGACTTGCTAGGAGAAGGGGGTAAAGTTTCCTACAATCCAAGTGGAGACAAACATCATCAGTCATAATGTGGTAGCACTCACTGTAAACTTCTCAAAGTCCTCTATGTGCCTGAAGCAATCTGGACCACATGGATCCCCTTCAGACAATATCATGGTCTTTCCAGTCAACTGTGGCTTCGCAGAAGGAATGTCACTGCTTGCATGCAATGCGGCTGTTTAAGTATTTTTCAAATGTAGATTACCCGAAAATGGTGCTGTCAACATACCATGGGTTTCACAAACTGAGTGTAGGCAGTTTATGCTCGGACAGAAAGTCCTCAGATTAGACATCAACCTTTGCCTTAGATTATTTGGATCGGGCGTGTAATCGGGTAGCTGCTCCTCTTGGGCGGCCTCAAATCTAGAGGCACCAGGCCAATGAAGCACATCTCTGATGATAGGGTAAATCTGAAACGAGTTCTGGAACAAGTACAACGACTGACCTCTGGGACAGTTCCCATTGCAGCCCTGTATTGTGTTCGAGACGGAATTCCTTGAACATTTTCAAGCGATCAAGATCACTTATGTCGGCTCCATGCATGGCGCGTAGTCTTCTGACGGTCTCTATCTGGATCATCTCCGCTACCACACCCAAAAGGTTCTTAATTCGTGCCAGTGGTCACGAGCGCAAAACAAGCCGACTCACCGTCGGGATCAAACGGGGTTTCCCACTCCAAAATATCAAATTTGGCTAGGTATACTTCAGTTGGAAATCGGTCCTCGTCCGCGTATGGCAGAAAGGGCAGGGTGTACTCCTGAGCGGGATCCACGAGAACGCTTCTGGAAGCCGGGGTGCACGATTCGTATTTGGGGTGGGGCGGGTACGCGTCGACGGTGATGACGGGTATCGATACGTCCGTCGTCCGCCGATGGAGGCCACGGTGTCCGGCGGAGGGGACAAAGCGGGTGACGGACATGACCACGGTGTCTGTCTCGTCCGCCATCCTTTTCGGTATCCTCTCGCGGTGCGCGTCGTCGTCGAGGAGTCGCGCCACCATGGCCTTGGCGACGCGGGCGACTTGGCGTTTGGAGGCGAGGAGCGATTGGGTGACGGTCCCGAGGATGTCTGCGCAGTACCCGGGTTCCCAGTCGTAGAATTCGTTCCAGACGTCTTTGTAGACAGTCCGACCGAGTTGTTTGAGGTCAGAGGGGGATTGGGAGGAGGGGTCTTCGGCGGGGAGTACTGAGGTGGCAGTGGGCGTCGTCGAGGTCGGGGAACCGGGTTCGGTGCGGTCGATGTATGCGAAGAGATCCATCGGGAATGGGTAGTTCGAGGAGAAGTGCCAGGAGGGGGGTGATCAGCTAGGAGAGAAACGCGAGTGCGTGGCGACGAGTGGCAGACTGTTGGGGCCAAGTATAATCCGCCACGCGCGTCGAGTAATCGTCTAGGTTACGTGGAGAACCCGGCTTACTGCCAGTGAGAACAAGTTGGTAAGAGTGTTAAGCCCACCAACCTGGAGACAACCACAACGGCAATGGGGTGATGGGCTGGAACACAAATGCAGGCGAGTGGCAACGAATGGCAGTCTGTTGAGAACAAGTCTAATATGTCGCACGCGTCAAGCAGTCGTCTGGTTTACACGGTTTCTACCAATGAGAACTTGAATACAGTAAGTAAGAGTGCAAGCACACCGACCTGGAGGGTGATGAGCTAGGAGAGAAACACGAGTGCGTGGCGAGGAGTGGAAGCCTCTCTAGAACAAGTCCAATCTGTCGCACGCGTCGAGCAATCGTCCAGTTTACGTGGAGAACCTGACTTGGTGTCAGTGAGAATAGAGTAGGTCACCGAGAATGCAAAACACACCGACCTGGAGAGAAACAAGGTGCGTGGCGACGACTCGGAGTGGCAGACTGTCGAGAGCAAGTCTAAATCCGCGACACGTCGAGCAATCGTTCGGACTCGGCGTCTGCCAATGAGAAAAGAGTAGGGTAAGAATGCCACAAAGCCCGCCGACTTCAAGTTGGAGATACTCGCGATCGCAACGTGCTCAGAAAGCACTAGGACGCCGCTTGATCGTCCGAACCTGAACCAGGCTCTGTGGTCCAAATGATGAGCGTTTTGTGCAAGGTCCTACGGGAGGTTCCGGAAGAAAGCGGTGGGTATATGTCCGCTGGGGAGATAAGGATCCCCGAACCCACGGCAACACTTCACGTTGTACTTGTGTTCTAGGTGGGAGTGGCGTGACAAGCTTCCATAAAGGCAACGCTCGCCTATTTTGCACCCGCGGAGCCAAATGTTGACAGAGATCGATCGGCCCATTAGTAGGTGTATCAAGTATATCGATATCGATCATCTAGCGACGCTATCCACGCCGGTGCTCAGGAGTCAAGACCACATGCCCACCACGCTTCCCAAACTGACCGTCCCGCATCTCCCTGACCCGCTTGATGCCCGCATAAACGTCCTCCTCCGTCGGCGCCCTCTTCTCGCCCACCCACTCGCGAATCCACGCGCGCAGCGCCCCATACTCTGTCCTCGCAGGCAGAGGTGCGTGGTCGTCTTCCCGTTCGCTCACACGCCCACTCGGCGACCACCCATCCTCAAACACCGGCCCCCGCAACCCGACCTCCATCCAAAACACGAGCGCGACCGCGAGCGTCTCCGTCTTGGGCGCAACCCCCAACGCGCGCATCCACACGAGCACTTCTGGAATCTCGCCCGCGCGCGACGACAGCCCGAGGAGGGCTATATACGCTGCGAACGTGCTCTCCGAGGGCATCACCGTCGGGAGCGGCGGACCCATCCGCGCGTCGCCGATCTGGTCAGGTCGCGCCATCGTCGACGGTCGCTCCGTACCCGTGCCCGTACCCGTACCCGTGTCGAGGTGTGGAGGATGGGGCGGGAGGAAGCGGTTCGGACGGCCGGACAAGGAAAAGACCCTGGCGAGTTCTTGAAAGACGCTCTCGCCGCCCTTGGCGCGCGCGCTCGTCACCCCACCGCCGAGAGATCCGGCTGTGCCTCGGAGGGCTGGCCAGTTCCCAAAGATCATTCCCCTGAATATGGACCTTGCGACTTCGGTCGAGCGGCGGTTTGCCCAGATACCGACGACGGATGGGGGAGTTGGTGTTTGGAGGAGGGAGTGGAGGTGGGCGGCGAGAGCTTTGCGGGACGGGGGTGAACCATTGGCTGTAGTCTCTACGCTGGTCTGCTCCGCATTGTGATCGGAAGAAGAAGCATCTTTCCCGGGCTCACAATCCCGGGTTTCCGAAAGCTCTGTAGGCTTGTATGGGGTCATCGTTGGGGCGATAGGTTCATCTTGTTTTTTGAATAGTCGGTTGTCGGCGATGTACCAACTCATCGCTCCCTTTAAGTTCTCTCCATCCATCTTTGAAGCCTGCATCGCTGCCTTGAGCAATATGCGAAGCATCAAGTTGGTGGGGGGGACGAAATACAAAGAAGTGAGGTGCGTCCAGATGTAAAAGATTGCGTCTGGGCGGCGGATGCGAAGGAGTGAAGTGAAGAGTGCATGAATCGGGTGGACTTTGAGGTAATGGGAGGTTGAGGCCCGGGTGGGCGTGGACCTGGAAGACCCGTTTTGTGGCGGAAGGGACGAGGGTGTCACTTGCTCAATGTCCCTCTTGACGGCCTCGTCGAGTAGACACAAGGCCTCCTCGGTGCGTCCGCACTGAACGAGCACGTCGATACCCACACAGAGCGCCTTTCTATCTATCCTCATCTCGTTTTCTTCGTCGCCCTTGTCCCGCGCATTGACCACCTCCGCGACGAATTCGTCCCACAGGTTCTGAGCGTCTTCCAAGGCGTTCCTCCACAGCAAGCCTTGTATGGCGACGGTATAAGTTGCCCTAGTCGGCTTATATGCGTTGGTCCCTTGCTTTGTTGCTTTGAAAAGGTCGAGAAACGAGCTGGCAGAGAGGGCGCGGTCATGAGCACCAGCATAGAGAGCTGTGGTCCAATCGTAGATGTCTATGTTTGACTTGCTGGCGGCATCCGGGGGCAGAGGGGGCGGGTGGCGAGACTTGGTGAGGTCAAGCTTGAGCAGATGGTGGAAGTATCGGAAAGCGGACTGACGGTCATCTCGCATGGCGCGGAGGTGGTGGGTATTGGCCATGTGAGCTGTCCCTTGGACGTGTTCTTCGCCGTCCTCCGTGGTATACGGCGGGATGGTTCCGCTCTCTAGACACTGCTTCCTGATGGTGTCCAGGTAATGCGCGCTCGATTGCATCCTGCCTAGTGATGCATATGCTCTCAGCCATGCTTGCGACTTTTCCTGATTCTCGACTTTTCCAGGAGGACGGCGGCGAAAATAATCCAACAACTGCGGCGAGCGGAAATTGTCCCTGATGAGCACCCTTTCGGTGTTTGGCCAGAGGGTCAAGTCTCTGTTTTCCATCTCTTTCAACACGTCCACAGCGACGTTGGCGGCGACTCGCGATCTATCGAAGAGAGATATTGCCTGGAGGAGCATGTTGAAGTGGAATGACTGGTGTGTATGCGAGTGGGGAGGAAGGCCGAGGAGGTGTGATGTGAGCGGACGAAGGAGGGACACGAGTGAGAAATAGGCGAGGGAGTGTGCTGTGAGGATTAGCAGTGGAAAGGCGTATTTGTTTGATGGGAGGGACGTGAGGGGGAGTGCGAGGTCATACAGGGCCGAGTGGGCGTCACTGGGGGATCTGATCTTGTGGGAAGCGAGCGCGAGGACGACCCAGGGCGGGGCGTGGGGGTGCAGCAGGTCGAGCGCGCATGCAAGGGTGGGCGAGTACACGGCCGGGGACCACCGCGCCCACTCGCCGGACGACACCCCGCAGCGCCGGAGGACGTCGCGCAGGGCGGGGTCGTGCTGGTCGGCATGGCGGAGGAGGCGGACGAGCTCCCACGTGGGTTCCCGGGTGACCCGGTGGGCGATTCTGGAGAAGCCGAGGGTGCGCTGCTCGAGTGGCGCGACGGTGAGCAGCGACGAGACGCGCCGGACAACGGCCCTCTGCATCGTGCGGGTCGAAGACGATGCGCCACAATCACAACACGACCAAGCAAGACGCATTCATGCTCCGCTGTTTTCGCGGCCGTTCTTTGCTCTCCACCACATCCTCCTCGCCCACTACCACCAGGCGACAAAAAGGACTAGACATGCCGCGCATTCTCTTCGTTAGCGGTTTCCATCCATCCACGCGCGCGCGCGACCTCGCCTTTGAGTTCGAGCGGTATGCCCAGTCCAACCACCCTTCCCGAAATTTTTTTACACAGTCCTTGCTCCACAGCTATGGCCCTCTTGTGCGATGCGACGTGCCAGCACCACGCAACCCGCACGCAAGTTCCAACCCGTAAGTGTCTCCTCCAAATCGCTTCAACCCCTTGCCCTATCCAGTCGACCCGTGCACTCCACGGACGAGGCCTCGCGGAGCCTCCGTCGTCACAACACGATACGAACGAGCGAGACCTCACCTTGAGAATGTGACTTCGTCGATACCGATCCTCCATCTCGCGGGTTCGTCGTCGTTCGCTCCCTCGCCGTTCGCGATACTCGCGCGCGCGGAGAAAACGTGTCTTCGCCTACCGATTCCGTTTCATTTCGTCCGATTTGTCGCTCTTTCGAATCTTACAAACCATCTTCGAACAATCGCTCAATCTCGCGCCCCGTAGCTATGCATTCGTCGAATTTCGCAGCCAACGCGACGCCGAAGACGCTTACTACGACATGTAAGTCCCGTCCTCCATCCAACCCCACCTGCTCACCCGACGGTGTCACAAAGGCACGGAAGATACTTTGAAGGTTCGCGGTTGGGTATCCAGGTCAGTCTTGTCTTGATCCACCCTGCTCTCTGCTCATCCCATCCCAGTGGGCCAAAAATCCACCCTCTTCGGTCTGGCGTTATGACAGGCGTTCTCCCGCACCCCACCGTTCTGGCGGCGGACGCGACCGTTCTCGCAGCCCTCGCCGTCGTCCCGACCCTCGTGAGGAACGCGATTATCGTAGCAACGGCGTCGACAGGGAAAAGGACTTGCCGGACAGAGACCGCGACAACAGGGATTTGAGGGAAAGGAGGAGACGCAGCAGGTCCCCCGACAGAAGGCGGAGCCCTTCTCCCATTGACAGGAGGAGGGCCGATGAGAGAGACCGGGGTGCGAGGACCCCTCCTATGGAGGATGTCAAAAAGGATCTTGATGATCGGGAGAGAGACAGGGTTCCTGCGCAGACCCCCCCTTATGATCATTGAGCCTTGGAGTGGCCCAGCATCCCGGTGTCGAGCAACGTCGGTTATGGTTTCTTTCAAGAGATTCGTTTCTTGTCCTCGCGAGTTTATACATGGTTTGTGTCGTGTAGTACATACCTGTCCATGAATGCCATTGAGTTCGTCGAGTTCGTTAATTTCGCATGTGCACAGCAAATGTTGACTTGTCACACAACACCCATCATGCAGCGAGTGCCAACCATTGACGACCTCAAGGTATGAGAGCCTCGTGGGCACGGCAGCGGACGCTGACCGCCTCGATGACCAGGTCAAGCTCTGCTACATTTGTCGAGAGGAAGAACGGTACGATGGTGCATCATTCGGGCCTTGTTCTGTACCACGTTGACTCACAATCCCCGCCAGCCCCAGGTACACCTCCTCGCGCATGGACCCATCCATGCACTTGCACGCTCATCGCCCACGAATCGTGTCTCCTTCGCTGGATCCAGTCATCCCAGTCCACCCGTTCCCGCGCTTCCAACGCCCTCAAATGCCCCCAGTGCGGCACCGCCTACGAACTGACGAGCTCCAATCCGTGGTTGCTCCGCTGGCTGGATCTCGGCAACAAGGGGTTGTCCATGGTCGGGAGGGTCGTCAGCGTGGGTAGCTTGACCGTCGTCGTCGTCAGTCTCGGCACCGGTGCGTGGCCCAATCCGATCTCATCACGCACAGTTGCTCACATCTCGCTCAGGGCTGTATATACTAAGCACTGCATACGGAGCATATGCCGTCCGTGAATTCCTCGGAACAGAGTAAGGGCTACTTTTTTTCCGTTTTTATCCCACCACACTGAGCTACCCATGATCAGAATGTTCGACATCCTCCTAACGGACGATCCGTCCAACTGGCCCTGGCATAGCTTCATCAACCTCCCTCTGATCCCTCTCGCTCTCATCTTCTCCAGACTCCCTCTCAAATCCAACGTCACTCCCCTTATTCCGTTATTGCTTGCATGGCCGACGAGTTCGCCAGTCGCGGGAGATGCTTTGAACAGGATCGAGACTGTGGGTAGTTCCTCGTCGACCGGACCGTCTGGTAAAGACTTGTTCCCTCTCCTTCCCCATTGGCCACCGCCCCCTTTCATTCTCGGCCTGTTCGTCTTTCCGATCATCCGGGAGGGCTACAAACGGGCCTTCTCGCAGTTCGCAAAGTGGGTGCTCGATGTCAAGTCTGGGACCGGCATCGGAGAGCATGGTCAAGGACAGAGGGGAGAGCGTGATATGCAGCGCGTCTTGATGGGCGCCGTAGCCGACGACGAGCCGTTTTTGAGGATCCGAGTGAATGCGCATATCGACGAAGAAGACGGACCTGCCCCTCCCGGGGCCCTCCCCGCCGCAGGCGCGCGCGCAGACCGTGGCCCAAGACAAGCCAACAACAACAACGGGGCCGGGGGTGCCGCCAACGACGACGACGCGGACGACGACAACGTCGCCGGGGACGTGGCAGCCGCGGCCGAGAACACGATCCGCGTCTCGGGCACGTCGCTCGGGCGGCTGATCGGCGGGGCGCTGATCATCCCCCGCATATCGTCGTTCATGGGCTCGTTGCTGTTCTGGCTGTCCAAGCACTCGGTGCTGTTGCGCAGGTTTCTCGCCGTGCGTCCGCCGTTGCGGGCGGCGGCGGCGGCCGGGCGCGTTGGGCCGTTGGGGCTGACGACGGGGACGGGCCTTTTGGGCGTGCTGGGTCCGCGGGCGGTGTTTCGGGGGACGACGTTGGGGGAGATGGGGTTGTTGAGGAAGCTTGGGGTGGCGGGGATGTTGGGGTTGAGCGTGGCGTGGCGGGGGACGTATGCGTGGGCCGAGTGTGATCCCGTTTGGTGCGTCCCTCGGTTCTGTCCTCGTTTTACGGGCGGTCTGACGTGGTTTTTTGGGGGCGCGGTAGGTGGCGAAACTCGTTGGGACTTGGATTGTTCACCGTCGTACGTCGTCGTCGTTATTGTTGTCGTTGTGAGCGCCGGCGCTGACCCACGCATGCGTTTTCGTTTTTCAGGCCAAGGACTGTATACACCTTCTCCACCTCTATCTTACGAAACGGGAGTTGGAGAGCCGGAGGGTGAAGAATCGGTCGTTTGAAGGTGTGGACGTTCGAGAGCTCGATTTGATCGACCCGCAGGCGCACACGTGATGCGGTGCGATGCCGTGGACTCGGACTTGGAGCTTGGAGTGTGGGGGGGAAGCTGGTGGTGTTGGTGTTACGTCCTACGTCGTTGTCGATACGTCGCTTTCGTGATAAAAGGTGTTTGGAGGTCGGATTTTTTATTCATTCAGCCTACGTATACCTCCCCGGCAAGTGAGGGTCCACTGTTTGAAAATGTATTGTAGCAGGTATAAACATTGCTGCCACCATTGCATGTCAATGCTAAATGCTACAAAACAATGTCGATTACTGTCACTGATGTGCTCATTTTCGCTAATAAAAATCAGTAATGTTCTCTATGTTTTTAACTGTCATTTCCGTTCAAATGCAACGACTTTGCCCTTTCATTTCATTACACTTGGCAGTGAGTTTTATCTATGTTGTCCATGACCTTCAACGCCCTTGAACATGGTATTCAACTTCCATCCGACTGAGATGTCATGTCAGCGTCTATGGCTTCGAATGCTCTAACAATCACATTGGAACAGGATTATTCTGTACATGAGTGGGCGCCAGGCCATATTGTAATAATGAAGGTTCACATCACCGGCAATTGTCGAGAAAACCCGGGAACTTCGATCGCGACAATTGTCGAGGGCCATAATTGAAGCTTCACTGAAGGTTCACTCATTTTGACAATCTTGGTTGTGTGTTTGGGTGGTCCCCTTGCCTACATCAGCATTGTAGCACAACACTTACCATAACTTATGTACATATTTGCCACTTTCAGTTACTTACGACACTTGTCAAGTGCCAAGTTATCACAAGGACCCTTTAAAGGAACCACCGAGTGATCTTTCAGGTCACAAGGCACCTTAGTCGCATAAGCAGTTAGCAAGTAGTGTACCAAGGTATATTAGCATCACGAAAACACATCACTAGCCTCCATTAATGGTAATCTACTGTGAACACGAGGCCAGATGCGCCGCCCGGTAGATGCTGTTGATATGGTTTATGCTCATTTCTCGCGGGCGTGCATGTGCATAGGATGGATGGATGAGCGTGCGCGCGCACACGGCAAAGTGGGAAGAGCAAGCACGGTATGTGTGCATGCGCAGAACGGGCGAGTGGGGTTTCAAGGGCGGCGAGCGAGCGAGTGCTGCGAGGTGGGAAAAGTGAGGGTAGGTGTGCACACCGGGCGCAGGTGGACAGCAGCAGACGGCGAGGTGGGTGGAAAGGCTAGTGGACACTGGGCGGGATATACATACTCCGTGCCGCCTGTTCGTCCACATACGCCATGTCAGCGGTACCGGGACAGGGACGGGGGCGGGGAGAGAGAAAGGGTCCGAGTTCGAGAGAGTGAGTGGGACAGGGACAGAGAGAGAGCCAGAGATGTTGTTCATGATTGGTCCCCAGCGGAGCGAGCTCGGGACAAGGGTAGAGACAGGAATAGGAACGTGGAGAGGGAGCACGTTTGGGGTAGAGAAAGAGAGAGAGGAGGTGAGACCTGGAAAGAAATTACGAGCGCGAGCGCGAGCGGGTGAGGGAGAGGGTGCAAGACCCAGATATGTAGTACGGAACTCGACGAGGAACTCACGCGGTTGCCCGAACTGCTACAACGACTCTTTCCCTTGACGTGAATGATCGGGCGAAGATGAAGCGCTTCTCGGGCGAGGAAAATGGACTTAGAGAAATTTTGCAGGTCAGTCTTCACGTGAGAACACGTGATGTTGGGTTTTTCTGCTTGCGGTTGCGCAGTCGCCCCGGTCTGCGTGACTCTGCCCTCCACCACCACCATCACAACTCCATGACTCGGATGTGACACGTCGCATTGTTGCGGTTTGGTGTTCCTCTGTCGTGACCATGCTACATCATCAAGCAAGCTCTTGGAGCAGACCAGATCTCGCCTCGACGTCAAGGCTGATACTCGTGCGGAAGATGATTCCCAGCCCCCGGGGCAATCAAATCTTTGTGATTCGTTAGTATGGATTCGTACGCCGCACCCCCACCACGTTCTGCCACACCTGCTGACACCTGTGCTCATCACAGCTCCACCCGCCCAGCATGTTCTGTGTACATCAAAAACTGTGTTGACACTTCATGTGTTGATGCGCTGTATACATGTCCCGAACAGATCTTGCCTGTCCTCGCAGGACCGCCATCACTGTAGTATGTTTCGTCCCCATCATGTTTTTTGCCACCCCGTGCTCATGACAGTTCCACCCGTCACGTGTGTTCTGTATAGTTCAAAATCTGTGTCGACACCTCACGGGA
>JBBPRK010001509.1:0-11850 GCA_038093075.1 Boletus patriciae | reverse complement strand
ATGACCCCCCTCCTTCCATCAAACGGGTGCGACGCCCTGAACCACCGCCCCCCTCCATCAAACGGGCGCGACCCCCATCATGACCCCCCTCTTTCCATCAATGCCCTATGTAGATTTTTGTAGCTCCATCAGGAGCACTGTCTCATTTATACATTTGATTCCTCTTGCATTGTCGAGTGTGCCCCCTTAAGTCATGTCGTGGTCCTACAGTGACCTACTCTGACTATATAGCATATATACCCTCTATTGGCACAAGAGGTGGGGCTGCTACAAGCTGCTACATAGAGAGATATTGAAATGGGGTCAAGCTATGTAGTGTATGTACAGGGGGGAAGACAACCAGTGCTACCAGTGCAATGTTGACTATGTAGTACTACTTGGTGTAGTTTATTTTTCCTGATGCAGCTGAGGTGCAAGACTAACTACGAGCACGAAAATGGTATGTGCTTATGTAATCTACTCTCTCACAATTGTCCTCGTAAGTAATTCCTATACCTTTCCCACTACCAAATATTTGCTGTGTGTCAAGCATGAGAGCTGGATCTAAGCACCTTCACTCTTTGGTCAATGGTGGAGCACTGTTGCCGGTGGCCACCACAGGCGCAACGCGCCGAAGCGAGGGGGCGCGGCGGGTCCAAAGGTTGATTCAGCGTTTGCCGAGTCATCCGTGGCGGGATTTGCCACGGATGTGGCACTTTGTGTGTTATTGGGCAAGCCTCCAGCGACTTGCCGAGAAGCTGGTACCACTACCCTAAACTCGGCCACACACTTGTCCGACCAAATGATGCTGACGCGAGTGACTTTGTAGGCAATGGCCATTTGTACCCCCGACAATACATGGCTACTTCCACCTTGCCGTCTCCGCCCACTGATCATCCGTGCTCTCACTTAGGTTGTGCCACGGTGGCCGTACCCGTACCGGCGTCGACCTGATTTCGCTCGCAATGCGGTAAGTTTACTAATACTGGTAGACTACTAACATCACCAACGGCGGCGGCTCGTGTCGTCCCTCCACACGCCCCCGCCACGAAAATATGAACAACGTGCGAGCGCCGACAATGACGACGACGGCACCTCGCCCCCGCCTCGCCCCCACCTCTTTCTCACCCACCTCGTCCCTCGACGACAGCGACTCGCCCTCGCCTCTTTGTCACCCGCGTCACCCCTCCACATGCAAAGGCGACGGCGCCTTGCCTTCGTCTCCTCACCCACCTAATCCGTCCCTCCACACGTGACAACGACGAGACCCAGTGAGACTGTGGGAGAACTCTACAGACCCGATGGGTGACGACGAACGTCATCCAAACGGGCCTACAGAGCAACCCAACTGGCCGAGGGCACGAGGGGGTGAGATGGCAGGCAGAGGGTAAGGAAGTCCAGTCGAGCGAGGTGGAGGTGCCATGAGTGTCGGCGAAGGGCGTAGAGACCACAGGCGATGACGACGACGAACGCTGACCGAAGGTACCCGACGAACTACCAGGCAGACGACAACCGCAATGATGCGACGACGCAAGGAGGATGACGCGCCGACACGCCCTCGCCTTTGCTCTCGCCCTCGCCCTCGCCCTTGCCCTTGCCCTTACCGACGACCCATTCGCGATTGTGCTCGCACACACCCACGGGTATACCTGTGGTACAGCGTAAGGGTGACATACTACTAGTAAGTCTGCGCTCGAGTTTTGAGTTCATTACCTTGTTAATTTCATGGGTTTGTAGCTAGTATTCAGTGCATATAGAGCTGAACTTCATCGTGATTAGCGCTAAGATTCAATTCAATGATCGAGAGTCACTCGATACTTGTCCTAACGCAGCGACAGTAACCAGATTGACGCAGGTACTTAGTGGACAGTAGATTAAAATTTCGGTTACTTTTTTCACTGAATCTGTGCAAATTATGTATCATTGCTCTATCATAGATAGGATCCCGGGCCGGACATGTTGTCTCACGGAGCTCTGTTTGGCACGGGGCCGACGTCGCCACAGCGTCGGTTCTGACCTGTCCCTCACCATCTATCCACAGATTGGATTGCCTCTCTACGCGGCAACAACCTCATAACGGGCTGGTCACCAGACTAATGTTGTCCCACGGAGTTCTCTTTGGTACGGGGCCGTCGCCACACAGCGTCGGCTCTGACCTGTCCCTCCTTTTTCAGAACGATCTGAACTGTAGGTCGAATATCCGGAATAGAATGTCGAGGCAAGTGTCATTCACCTAACATTCCCAGGGCCAACTGCGCAGGATCACGACGGAACTATTCTAATTAGCGTGTCGAGTACAAATGCTCAAGCAGTCGCATCTTGCGGTCAACTAAACGAAACTTTACTCCCCACCAATGGGACTTATTTCAAATCTGACATGAGTGACCTTCTCCGTTACCTCGCCCTCGATACGTTTTGCCCTTCTCAGATGTATTGGGTTCAGTCCCCCTCAGCTGAGTGCTATGCGATATCCATGGATGGTATTCAGACCGTGAGCTGTTCGGAGAGCCTCCCGGCATTCTGCTCGCAGAGTGCGCCCTACCGTCCGAATACCGAGACCGACATGAGCGCTCAATACCAGGTCGAAGTTTCTTCCGGAAATATCACTGTTTTGGGGTAAGGATGATGCCCTGTGCCGAATCGGGACGTTGATCGACTATCTTCTCTAGCATTCGTGACCACCTTTCCTTCCGTTTCATCGGTATTCCCTATGCAGACCCTGTCGAACGATGGACGTATTCCAACATGTACAGTGGTGCGGGAAACATCACTGCTCTCGCATACGGGTCTCCGTGCACCCAAATTGGCTATGGTTCCGAGGACTGTCTTTTCTTGAACGTGTACACTCCGCATCTACCTCAGAACTCCGCCACGTCGAGGAACCTGAAACCAGTCATGTTCTGGATCCACGGTGGTTCTTATACCAGCGGTGAAGGTAGTGATGGCATTTTCGATGGTGGGAACTTGGCTAGCCGCAGTGATGTCGTTGTCGTCACAATCAACTATCGGTGGGATGATACACTCCTGTGAAGATATCTGAGCTTACTTCTGTTTAGCCTAAGTACTCTTGGGTTCTTAGCCCTAGAAGATGGTACGACGAACGGTAATTATGGTATCGCAGACCAGGTGAGCTTCCCATCTCAGTGAAGAGATTCACTCGTTGCCAACCCACAGATCACCGCCCTACGCTGGGTGCACGAGCACATCGCCGACTTTGGAGGTGACCCGTCGCGTGTCACGATCTTCGGACAGTCAGCTGGTGCGGGCTCCGTGCGTGCCCTCCTTGCTACACAGCCTGCATTCGGGCTTTTTGCGGGAGCCATTTCTCAGAGCAATCTTGACGGATTTGCGTATGCGAGCACCTACTCAAACTACTACACTATCCAGCAAGAATACTACGTGGCTGCCCAACCGTTGATCGAGTATGTTGGGTGTGCGAACGCGACCGACGTGCTCGCGTGCTTGCGCGATATCTCTGCCGAGACCCTCGTCGTGGCTCCAACAGCCCCCAGGTAAGATGACGTTAAATCAGGTGAGCCTGGGTAACTCATGACTTTGTTAGATACGTAGTTGTGGACGGGACGTATATTACCACCAACCAACTCGAGCTCAATGGCACCGGACACACTGCACCTGCCCATGTGATCTTCGGATGGATGAGGGACGATGGGCTCGATGTCCAAGGCACATGGCCCACGGCGAACACAACTGAAGTTCAGGCGATAATGAACATCGGGTAAGGATTCTACAACGATTCGATAGCTGGCTATTCACTAATTAGTCTGTAGTATCAGCCAGAATCTCACTGACACGATCATCAACTCTGGATTATTCCCGATTCCACCCTACAATTCCAACGCCAATATGACATGGAACCTGGCCAATGCTACGAACCGCGTTGCAACAGACGGTGAATTCCGGTACGTATGTAGGTACTGTTTCGTCTTCTCGACTCATCGGCCGTATTATAGCTGCCTGGACCAAGCAACTGTAGTAGCAGCTGCCAAGAACGACATCTTCCCATCTGTTTACACTTACGAGTTCGATAGAAGCTACATGGGATACATGCCTCTTCCCGATACTTGTGTACCTGCCGCAACCGAAGAGTACCCCTACGGAGATCCACGCTTGCCATATTTCAGGTGAGCATCTACACGCTATGGCGCACATTTCGCTCAAGAAAGTGCCCAGATGCCACTCTGGAGAGCTGTACTACGTGTTCGGTACCTTGGGTCAATCCGCGCTTCCCTTCCGTGACTGGAATGACCTCGTTATGTCGCAAGTTGTTGTGGACGCCTGGTCCGCCTTCGCGAGGACGTTCGACCCAAACCCGTCGTTGATATACCTGGCTGCACGAGGGTATGTTAACACGACCGAGGCGTTGACCAACTACGGCCTCTGGGAACGAGTGAGGCCCGACGCGGCTGCGCCACTCCGCATTTTCGACGTGCCCCTCTCAAACTCGCCGTACTTGGAGCAAGCGCAGTGCGACCTGTTGGGATACCCATTGTCGTTTTATGGTTAGTAGACTCGAAAAGTGCGAGGACACTCCACCGAGCTTGCATACTGTGTTGATCAAGTGAATGATGACAAGAACGCATGGTCGTGTCATATACAGCTAGTTGTCTGGTCACCGTAGCAGGGTTCGTCCGTGATCTTCCTTGTCAGGCTTCATATCCCTCCCTACCTACGCTCTTGGAACGCCTTCCCCACGATACAGGTGTACATTTTTGGATATCTTCCACATTGGCCTCACAAGAACGAGCCTACTATGGGGACTGCGTTATATGACCTCTTTCTTGGTTCACGCTTTGGATGTCCTAATGGTGAGTTCGGGGGATACGCGAGAACGTTCAATCAGATGGCCAACATCAAGCGAAGCAAGAATCACTTACGGCACTAGATTTCATGAGCGAGGACGAGGTACACGAGAGCGATACTTTCAAGCGGGATCTTCGAAAGGTGCGTTGATTCGTGAGTAGGGTTACTTACGTGTTCTTTTGATTCGCCTGAAGCTGCGGTTGGTCGAGATTGTCCCAGAAGTTGTCTGAGCGCCCACGAGGACACTTTGGCACTGGGGTTGGCAATTCAACGTCGATATGCCACCTTTGCTATATAATTCATTACAAGGATGAGAAAGCACCGAGCACTTATAGTAATACAGTGGGAGTTGGATCTCCACCACAGCCGACCCGTCATGATTAAGCTGTCTCAGCAAGACGGACGACCAGCTTCTTCCCACTGACGAGGTTGTTCCTCAGTTTGTCCAGCCCTGGAGCGATACCATTCAGTCCACCTGGCACGACCTCGACTTGGTTCGGCTGATAGCAATGTGAGTGGGTGATTCCCCGTGCATGAGCGACTCATAAAGAAAGGTACACACAACGATGTCGCCAGCCTCCAACAATGCCGGCAAGTGCTGTGCCAATAAGCGACCGATTGGCCTGTTGGCGGGTACTTGCACGTTTCCTAACACGCGTACCACTTTCTTGGTGCTTCCAGGTGTCTCCTTGATCGAAGGCGGAAGGACGACGACAATGTGTCCACCTTCTCCGAGGGAGTCATATCCGAGCTGTTGAGTCTCTGCTGTTCCGACCGTATCATAGACCAGAGAGATCGGCTTTGTGGTGATGGTCGCGATTTCAGAGGCAAAGGAAGACGGGGGCGTGTTGCGATCAACGACGTGGGTCGCGCCGAGAGATTTGAGGAGGTTGGTGTTTTTCAACGATGCAGTAGTTATAATTGGAGAAAAACCGGAGAGTTTGGCGAATTGGATGGCTAGTTGAAATAACGATCGATCACATAGCGGGCGTAAGTGTGAGAGCAAGTAGACGGGGCCAGGACTTACCATATTGCCCGACAGAGCTCGCACCTCCGAGGATCAGGGCTGGTTGTCCTGCATACTGACCGCGACCACCGTCCCAAGGTGCCTTCAAGCCGATTCCAACGGGGGATGGAGAGTAGAGGGGGATGACTGTGGTACTGATCCCGACCGGGAGCGAGGCTGCTCGGTCAAAAGAGATGTTGGCTGGGAGCTGTGAACGATACAGATTATGTTATTCATACGTTTACAACGCGAGAAATGTCTATCTCACCTTGGGAACGATCTCGGCGGGTACGAGGACATACTGCTGGAAAGTTCCATAATGACCGCCTGACAAACGACCTTGGTGGAATCTAAAAAAAGGACAGAAATCAAGCCATCAATCTGGTTGCATCAAAATGCTCTACAACCGACGTACACTCTGTCGCCTTTCTTGAACTGTGTAACGCCCTGTCCTACAGCCTCGACTTCCCCAGCAGCGTCGCTGCCCAAGATAGCGGGGAACTCAGTGACGACGACGCCATAGGTTTGGATCTTCCAGTCTATGGGGTTCAGTCCCACGGAAACCTCCTTGATGAGGATCTCTCCTGGTCCTGGAGTAGGAAGGTCTTTGGTGGTTACTTCAAACGCACCGAATTTTTCTTTGAGTAAGAGTACACGGGAGGTCGACATGAATGGATATTGGGTATGGGCAGAGGGTTGGTCGATATTGGATGGCTTTATAGTTGCATGCCAGCTATTAAATTTATTTCTGGCGTCCATCAAGATAGTGTCCATCAACATATACTCAGCCTCCAAGGCACGCATTGGTAAACCTGCTTGCGCCATCGTCAAATTCCGGTCCCATCGGGAGCGCTGACTAAATATTCCTTCAAGAGTTTTGATGGAAGGAAAAGACGGCCAAATGGACGAATACGAGTCTATCAAACGAGGGTGGGTGGTAAAATCGTTCAAGACAGTTCCAACGCTACAAAACCACTCACGGGAACTGATCGGTATTCGACCATCCTCACAATCATTGATGAACATCAGGCTGCGCGCGCAGCTGGGAAGGTAAGACGGCCATGGACATAGATACGGCCCTCTATATCCACGAGAAGCTCGGTGCCCCCCAGATCGGTCCTAAGAAACACCCCAAGCCTGCGCCCAGCGAGTTCGTTGTCAAAGTGTTTTCTATCGCATTGAAGCTTGTTTTCTGGAAGACCAAAGAGCCCGCGATGTTAGAAGGAGAATGTCCCGCCATCCTGGGCTTTTGAAGGTGCTGGCAAAATTGAAGTCGCCGGCGGTGACAAAGTGTAAGTAGTAGACCTTGGTTTCCCACGATAGGATCAAGCTTTCTGGCAAAACCCCATCATAGCTACTCCCTTGATGTAACGCATGTCATTGACCGCAAGAGTCTCGCAGCGCCCCTTCACTTCCGCTCGCTTCCGTCCATGGCACGTCACACAGTCGCCTCCGAGAAAAAGCTACAGGGGTACGATTCACTCCAAACATCCAATGCCCAGCGATAGTACTGATTCCATATTCTGAGCGGGTCATTCCATACATTACTAGGCTGTGCTCTGCAGAGTGCCGTACAGTTCTGTATCAGCTCTGGAGATAAAGGGGGGATTGATTCGGATGGCTTCTTGCGATTGGTCGTGATAAGACGTCCGTTTCCTCGTCCATGCTATTTCACATGGTTTCCCGCAGCAGGCAGGAACTAATCAAAACGAGGAACAACTTGTGCGTAGGCAAGACAACTGGTAGTGCTACGGGATTTCGGATTTGGATCAGTATACGACTGATGGCAAGAACGTACGACCATAGCGTCGATTGTTTACAACATCTTGTTCAACTACACATACATCGGAAGCAATATACAAAACGGCCAGTCTGCACCAGCGCCTGTCACATCATCACCTTGATGTTGTATTGCCCGTCACCCTTTGTCAGGTACGGACGCCCATTAGATTTCATCATCCTGTGGGGCCAGAGATACAGCCAATGGCATTTGGACACCCCGGTCAAGTTCGCCGTCAACCATCGGAGCCATAACTAACATCTGCTGCCGCAAAATGCGTTCGGCCTTGTCCGTCATCGCGAATTCGAACTTGCCCACCAACGTCGAGAGGAATGCTTGAATCTCGATGAGACTGTCGTTTGCAATCAGTGATGCTCCTTGTGACGGAATGAATATGGAATCGTACGCAAAGCGCCATCCCAGGCACGCCCGGGTGCCGCTGAAGAAAGTCAATCTGTCATGACACCAAGCATGTGGGTGAATGCTTTAGAACGCAGGGAGAAGAGGCGCACAAATGCGAATATACGCCAATGCCTGGCCATTTCTTGTCGCCCATCGTACCATCCAACCAGCGATCGGGTTTGAACTCATGCGCATCGTCTCCCCAGAGGTCTTTATCACTGCGATACCACGCCCAGTAACCCATCTGAAGTGCCTTCATGTGACGGCAGAACCTACCGATTGTATGCGGCAACAGATATCACAATTTCGGTGCCTTTGGGAACAGGTATTTCGTTGATCATATCTCCAGATTCCGTGAGAATTGGCTTAGAAAGCGGAAGGATTTCATCTTGAAGGGCCACTCTAAAAGAGTGGGCCGTTGTCGGGTGGACCCGCAACCCCTCCTGTGAAGGGATGAAGTGAATCGAGACGGTGCATGCCAAGAAACACCGATACCTTGATCACAGCATTCAAGTACGGCATAGCTTCCAAATCTTGAATCGTGGGCTGTGGGTCGCCGCGTGCATAGGCAGTGGCTTCTGTCTTCCTTATCTCATCTCGTAGCCTGGACTGAATTTTGGGGTTCCGCGCAAGCTCCAGTAGCATCCATGAAATAGTGGTCGAGGTGGTCTCATGACCTGCGATGAGAAGCGTACTGTATACGTCGTATTGATGATCTTCAGTGGTGAGAAAATGGTGAGAATCGTTGATAAACCCTACCGCATCTGCGCTAACAACTCTTCGCTGGACAACTTGAACTTCGCGTTCGCATCCATGTTGGCTTTGACTGCAAGATAAGTCAACAAGGCTGACTGGTAATGAGCAACATAAGGGTAACACTGTACATACCGAGGAGGGTAAAGATATCCCGATTACCCTTTCCTTGTAAAAGGGCGTCCGCCTTCTCCCGTACCAATTCCTCTGCGAAACCGGTGACCATGGTTTTCACATCACGAGCGCGTTCAAGCCGGGCGCTTCGACCATTATCGGCCATCCATTGGTATAACCACATTGGGAGATGCTTCGCGGCCGCTTGTATGAAAATCTGCTTTGCCGGAGGCAGAGCGAAGATGTCACCACTGGAATGAAATTACCCGACAGCTCTAGTAGAATTGGGAAAAGACTGACAGATAATTGTTGTACTTCTTTGCCAGGGGATGCGATTCGTCTTGAATGGTGCCCAATTGGACATCAAATGCAGCTATTGAGATGGTGCGCAATTTAAACCTATACTCCAGGGGAAAAAGAAGGAGCATACCATGACCGAATGCATCTAATGCTCCGCGCGAGAGCCAAGATATAACGTTGATGACAACACTTTGTCCGCTACCACTCCCAATGGCTTCCAACCATTTTATACTTATAGACTCAGCGCAGTCCAGGAAGACCGGCATGAATGCTTTGGACTCTTGTGGCCCAAACCCAGGAAGCAATATACCCCTTTGTCGTCGATGGTCCTCGCCTACTATATGGTTATTTGAACGAAAATTTGAAAGAATGAGAATTACCATCTGCCCAGATAATCCCCTTCCCATTTAACATTCGTGAAATAACACGAAGATTAGGTAGCTTTGAATAATTGTATGCTGATGTGCTCAATATTTTCTGCAAAGCTTTCGGGTCTGTGACCAAGAGCCGATCTTCCTGAGGTTTGTTGAAACGTAGGTGAGAATTGAACTGATACGAGAGAGCAGAGTAAGTGGACTTACTCCCAAGACACTCTTGAACCGAACAACATTGCCATACTGACTCTGCCATGCGAAGTCTGCTTCACCAACTGGACGTTGGAGTAACTCGAGCAAGTTGCCTACACATTGCATTGACAAGGAAGTATTTAACGGGCAGGAACGGGGAAAGGACTGTACCGAGGAAGAACGACGGCGACTTGGGCCCACGAATCATGGACAAAGATGGGCGAGTGAAACGCCTGAACAACGCATAAAGAAGAATGAGGGCGGTTAGCCCCGCAACTGCAGAAGAATATATCATGGCAGAGAAATGACTATCGACAAACACCTTGCAGAAAGTCCCTCTATAAACGATTCCAATATCCCGGCATCTTGGGTAGCAGTCTGGGCCCGCTCGGTTCTTACCGTGTCCTTCGTTTCGTTTCGTATCACATCGTATCAACACGTATCGTTTCACTTTGCCGGGGTTGACTTGTTGAGTCAGCCGACGTGAGCGGGGGTCCTTCGCCTCCATTCATCGTTCCCAGTAGTGCGTTCGCGTTCGATGACAAGGCCAGTGTGACCAGCATCCTGCGGGGTTCCTATGTCTCCAGCTCACCTCAGGAAGTATTTTTCGGAGGTTTCAGACCTCTTTTGGGTAGCAGGACCGAACGAGGCGACGTGCCATTGGATGCTTCTCCACAATCAAAGCAAAGGCTCGTCACTCTCTGGATCTGTAAAATTTGGAATGCCGATCTGCCGACGAGACCCTGTAGATCCCTCGGAGTCTGTTAAGCATGCCAACTGGCAACCGCGGCCGTCCCACTGTTCGGCAAGCATGTGTGATCCCGGTTGCAACTTCGCTGTCCTAAGCGACGACCCCGGGTGGTCCTAGCAGTTCCGACCCAGCCCTAAATCATTTACAGGTTGGTGCTTTTCACTGAATTTGGCAATAAGCTTAGCCATCCAACATCAGATTTCTCCAGGATCCTTACGAAGGAGCGGCCGGTACCCCCGGACGGTTGGTCAGCTCGTGTGCGATGACCGATTGATAATGACCGCCATTCGTATTGATCGCAAGCGTTCACTCCTGTGGTAAACGGTCAGTGCCGATCTGACAGTTACCAACATGTTTCGCGCGATCATCGTCAGGTGTGATCAAGTGTAATGACGGTCTTGGGAAAGACTCTAGGATTACATAAGTTCGCATGTGCGCTCGTCCTTCATCACAAAAATTGCAAAAGTGTAATAAACTCTGATGTCTTTCAAGTTACGGCCCCAGTGTGATTCTGATATACCCATCGATGCGAACAAGAGCTCATCATCATATTGTACTATATCACGCCATATCATACTGAACATTCACTTACTAGTTGGAAAATATATTGACACGGTGGCTGTGCAGACTGCATGATGGACTTTTGTGACGATTGCTTCTCTCAGTAGTCAATGAAAGGGCCACTGATCGTATACTCGGCTGCATGTCAGAGCTGGGGAAAATGCCGAGGCGAGGTGCCCTATAATTGAAGAGTACTGGGAAGTAAATACATCAGACAGGACATAAAATGACCCAGATATGCCAAGTCGGTCAGAGCTATGTCTATGAATCGTAATCCTCATCCACGAACAGACATGCAGTGAGATGGACATGCCGCCTCTTCTGATGACGTTACCTATTGGCTTCAAGATCAGCCTGACTTGACCGGCCGGAGCAAATCACAGAGGGGAGAAGACTGTGGGCAAGAACTGTTGAATGGCGGATATTATCGCCTCCGCAGCAGGGCGCTCCTCCATTCGCGACCAACAATGTTGAATGAAATTCCAGTGCGAGTCACTCAATGTTCGAGACCCCGGTCGGGCTGGCTTCTGTCCCTTCCACAAGCGCAACACGACGGCCGAGTCTTCCCGGACTTCTGACCATGGTTGTTTTCCGGACAAAACCTACAATGATGTCAGCATGGGCCTGGTATCTGAGTCCAGCGGATTTCCCTGGAGAGCGACACAACCAAACGAGTATACTGTACCAGCGCAGTTGATTCGACAGCCCCTGTGACGCGTGACACGGCCAACTGAACTTTCGATTCGACGTCAGCAGCTGTGACGCGTGACAATAGGAGGATTTCGTCAGTCTCCATTTCGTCGGCAACTGGGGCGCG
>JBBPRK010001508.1:0-11850 GCA_038093075.1 Boletus patriciae | reverse complement strand
CTGTGCGTTTTAGTAGCTTACATTTCTAGGAACAGTAGCTAAAATATGTTTTAGTTACTGTAGGAAACAATCCCTCGCTTCCAAATACGCTCTGAGGGCTGCATTGTCATGTTCCAGGTATGTATTTAAGTCACATAAATCTCCTATATACATTTGTAACCCGATTTGGTAAGTCGTGGCTCGTAGCGCAGTTGGTTTTACTATAGCTAGTTGCCTACTACTAACACCAACAGGTCATTCGTCAACGACGACGGTGCCTCGCCGCACCAGGACAACAAGGATGACAATGCGCCCTTGCCCTTGCCCTCTCCATCATCATCACCTATAACGAAATGAAGACGAGGGTGCGACCACCACCCCCTCGCAATGACAACGACAACGACACGACCATGCCAACACGAGGTTGTGTCATCCTCACCTACCTCGTCCGACCCTCCACATGCGACGAGGTGGCCTCCCCATCGCCCTTGTCGTGTCCTCACCCACCACCTCCCTCCACACTGGCAGGACGGCGACAGCGCTTCGCCTCGTCCCTCCACATGCAACAACGATGACGGTACCTCTCACCCTCGTCTCCCCCTCACCCACCTCGTCTGTCCGTCCACACATGACACCTCGCCCTCGCGTCGTCCTCACCTACTGCGCCACACGCACGCATACGGCAGTGAGTGCCATACTAACACCCACACCCTCGACTCACCTCACCACGCCAGTTCGCGCATACGTGCGCTTGTACCCATTGGCTCCCTCGCCTCCCGTGTGCGCGAGCGCACGTATATGTATGCTCTCATTGCCGCCACACGAGCTCCCGCACCCTCATGTCGCCTCACCTTCTCTTCCCAGTCCCCTTCGGACAGTCTCACCCACCCTCGGCCGCTCGCGGACCCTCGCTCTCCCTCTTATTCTACTTCGCCCTCTCCCCCTCTTCGCGCCGCCTCGCCCACCCTGGCACAGCATGCCCCATTGCCAACCCTCGCCCTCGCCCTCGCCCTCTCGTGCCACCTCGCTACAAGTCCTCTTGCTCTGTCGTTCACCCACACCACCATCGCACAAGCGCACTGCCGCCTGGCCCTGGGCCTCTCTCCCTCTTGTGCCATCTCGCTCTGGCATGCACGCCGTTGTCGGCGTGCTCTCACCCATTCGCCGTGCCCCCATTTTCACGTGCACTGTGCCTAGTCGTATGTAGAAACGCATGCACGCACCGCACCTTTGTAGTCACATTCAATTGTAGTAAATGAATTATATTTTCTGAACAAAACTGCCATGACCATCTCGAGAGGGTCGGGAGATGCTGAGGAGATGCTCCAGGATGTGAAAACCGTGCACTAGAAGCATCTGCGATGCCCATAAATCGCGCTGGACGAATAAGGAAACTGGCCAGAAATAGCTGGGGCAGATTGAGGGCCATTTAGGCCCATTTCGGCTCGACAAGGAACCCCACCTGAAAGGGTCTAAAAGGTCCAAGGAAGTGGTGCCTAAGGTGTGCCGTCGCGGCGTCGCGGCGGGGTCATTGTTATTGTGGTGGCAGTGGTGGTGCCACCGTGCCAGGGTGCTGGTGGTGGTGTCACGGTGGTGGTGCTGCTGACTTGGCTGCCATCGTGGCGTCACGGCAGGGCCGTCGTGGGGTTTGCCGTCGCGGCATCATGGCGAGGCCGTCATCGTCGTTGTCGTGGCGGTGGTGGTTTGGCGATGACGTCGTGGCGGGGTCGTTGTTGTCATCGTCGCGGTGGTGGAGGTGGTGGCTTCGTCGTGCCAGCGCCATGGTGGTGGTGTTGCTGATGCCATCGCAGTGTCACGGCGAGGCCGTCGTCGTCGTCGTGGCGGTGGCGGTTTGGTGGTGCCGTTGCGGTGGGGTTATTGTTGTCGTCATGCTGTTGTGAAAGCGAGTTGGTGGTTTGCGTAACAAAAGTGCTGTCACCTCAGGCACGACCGGATATGTACCTAGGACTTAGTCATAAACAAATTCCGCCTTGGGAAAAGACTAAGTTTCCAATAAATATTCAATAATATTTTCAAAAAATAAATTTAACTCTGTTTAATCTTCCAAAAGAGGAAGAATAATATGGCTAAATTTATCCTAAACAATAAGTGGGGGTCTGCCCTGCTAACTTATTTCACAGCATATGTCAATTAAATAAATGAATATGTTACAACATCCCCTTTTGAGTATGTCCGAAGCACATATTAGGAACATATTTGGAACATATAGGGATATGTTCCAAATATGTTCCTAATATGTCATTTCGGCCTATTTGGCCAAAGATGCCACAACATATTCATTCATTTAATTTTAAGATGTTGTGAAATAAGTTAGCAGGACAGACCCCTATTTATTATTTAGGATAAATTTCGCCATGTTATGTTTCCTCTTTTGGAAGACTAAGTGTCTGTCATAGAACCAAATACATTTTCCAAAAATGTTATTGAATATTTATTGCAAATCCAGTCTTTTCCTGAGGCGGAATTTGTTTATGACTATGTACCAACTAAGTTGTAGGCACATATCTGGTTGTGCCCGAGGTGTGTGGAACTTAGTGAAAATTTCGACCCACCTTGTATTGTACTCATATAGTTCCATGGACCTAGTATTGACGAACCTATGTGGTATAGTGGTTAGACGTGTCTGGACTTACTGTTTTTGGAAGTTGCGAGTTCGATTCCCCAACCTGGATACTTGTTTACCTTTACTTGACCACTTAACCACTTAAATCACTTACTGCTATTTGAAGTACTTATAATGCTTGTCTAACTGTGATAAGTGCTGTTAAGCAAGTTAAGTAATGTGCAAATTTCCTGATGTGTTACAGCTTACAGACCCCCCACAATCACATGCTCCTCACAGCCACTCCCTGGGCCAGCCCCCGTCGCTGTGACCGAGTCATCAGCAGAGTCTGGCAATGCTACTAGCACATCTCATCCGAGTCACACCCAGCCGATGGTGTCATCATGCAACCCTGGTCCTTGGGGTGCCAACTCACTCTGAGGTCTTCCTATTGAAATAGATATGATAAGACACTGAGTCTAGCCTGTTCTACTTCTGCTCTTCTATTACAGCCGGGTCTAGACGTCTTACATAATCATGATGATATTATGATTAGTAACTCTTATCTTCTTATCTCCTTATCTATGACATCATAGATAAGCTATTCATAGGGAGCCTATAGCATATCTCCCTCTTATCTTGCTATTTAGGGAACCTATAGCAGAACGCCCTCTTATCTCTTACCCAGAGATAAGGACTACCATATATAGGATTTACCATATATGTACATGGTCTGTGCGCAGACCTATACGGTATATAAGGAGTGGCTTATCCCTCCTTAATATAACGGTTTTCCGCCCTCGCTCCTCTTCACTACTTGCTCGAGCCACCCATCCAGTAAGTCTCTCTTACAGGACATTCTTCCTCTGCAGTACTGCTCGTGGTTACCACAGGCATTATCCCTCTACCAGAAAGTGTCGATAGCCGTGAACGGCCTTTGACCTTCCCGTTAGGTTATGAGCCCCGAAAGTCGGTGTTTTGGACATCGTTGCCTTTCAGTTCGCTTCGTGCCTACTTGCTCCCAATGAGTGCGCTTTGTGCCCACTCAAAGGACACTTTGCTGTCTTTGTGATACAAAGTGAACTATCTACCTCCGTGGTTTGATAGGATGCCAAACACCTTCTCGGGCTCGAGTGTTTTCTTTGTTTTGAGTTATGTGGTGATTGATGTTTAACTAACTGCGTATGCTCTTGAAGGATCACAATTGCCAGAAAATCCTTGGTAGACCAAGATTTTTACGCAGATCCTTATTAGCAAGACGTATGTATTTTTATTTGGCATTAACGTGATCACACCTTGGTTAACCAGGTGATCCCCATAGCTATAAATCACTACCAAATTCTTTTTGACGACTTAACTCCGGATTACCGAGTAAGTCGTCAAGTGTTTTATATTTTGGAGGATATTCCATTTTGATTCCCATATCCCCACATTTTGGTTAACCAAATGCTGGAGGAGAATGGAATTCGACGTGTATACCAAATAATGGAAACCGTCTATTTGGATTACCAATGGACACGAAAGGTCTCCAGGGTTGTTTTTTAACGACCCAAACCCCTTTTGCGTTTAAGTTTCTAACTGTCCAACCAGGATAGAATACAAATGGCCAACTTCAACACTGTGATCACCTCTCTCCAGGACCTCAACAACATGGAGCACAACCACTGGGTTAAGCCCGTTGTCAGACTCCCCGACCGACACAGGTATGCACCATGTTGGGACCTGTGGGAAGACGCACAATACCCCGTGACCAACGTCGGCCACACTGGGCAGCGTGCTGTTGTGCACGCCACAGACCCTGCCGACCTCGGGTTGCCACCGCGACCTGATGGTCGCACCCTCCTCCTTTACGCCTACGAGGGGGAGGAACTGTGTTCGATATTGGAGGGCAATGGCTTTTGTTTTCCCGGATCGGACTTACGAGACTCCTTTTTGCATTTTCAAGGGGATGAGATTCTTCCTTCGGAGCAGAACTTTTTAGGAGTATATTTTCCTTTTTTTCCCACATGAGGATGCACTCATCATGGAGGAAACCGCCGTGGTACCAAGCTGAGAAATTGACATAATGGGGGTTGACCCCTTAAAAGTCATGGCTTGGGAAGAGTCCCCATGGTTCTGCTGCCACTGGGACGTCCCTCGGATTACTGAGTGGAATGAGTGTATGGACCAAATGTGGAGGTCTGCTTGGCATAAAAAGAACAATGAGTTACTAAAGGTTTTGAAACAGCGCGCTGAGGACCCTCTCATTGAGAGGATCTGCGAACTCGAGGGCTCTAATCAGGTTGCTGTGGAGTACCGCGCCCTGATAAAGTGGAGAGCAGGACCTTCGGGTTCTAGTGACACAACCGTAAGCAGTGTGCGAGAGTGGTCCGCCTGGTCCACGCCTCCCCCTGAGCCAAGGCTCGGGCGATCTCCTACTCCCGCAGTAATGCGGGATGCTACAGTAGCAGAGGAGGCCAAACCGCAATTGGCTGCACCACCTAAAAAGCAGGGCTGATCGCCAGAACCTGGGCCTCCTAGGAGATCAAAACGCTTGTGATGTGCTGCTCTCCCTCACAGCGCTAGAAACAAACTTCTTACATAACTTCATCAATATTTCTTTCTTTCACTTTTGAACCGGACTTACCATTACTTTTTCCTATTATATTTTTGACTTCAATGAAAAATGGGTTAGATGTGGGTAACCTGCATTATTTTCCTGATTAATCTTTCATTGAGTTAAAAGAAAAAGTAAAAGGTAATCCAGAAACTTATACCTCTCACAATAACTCTGGTAACCAGAGTAAGCCTAGTGAATAAGGAATGGACTCTGGAATCCTCAAGGAATCCTATACCTATTGCCATAATGACTTAGAAAACTCTGGTAACCAGAGTGAGTCTAGCGAATAAGGAATGGACTCTGGAATCCTAAAGGAATCCTAAACCTATCGCCATAATGACTTAGAAAACTCTGGTAACCAGAGTAAGTCTAGCAAATAAGGAACAGACTCTGAAGTTCTAAAGTGACATTAGCAATGTCTGCAGACCAAACTCCTATGCTCCAGTTTCCACTTTTTGTTCCTTTTGGTTCATAAAAAACGGCAAAACTGATCCAGACATTACTGATCTTATTCTTCTTGTTTTTTCTTTAGTTGAAACATGTCTTTGTCTAAAAACTCTGACAGCGGCATAACTATACCAATGTTGGAGGGAACCTCCAACTACCACACCTGGTTGGCAACCATCCAGTCATTCCTCACGACACTCAAGGTTTGGACAGTCGCCTCTGGCACATCCACCTGTCCTACAATTGAAGGACCGGATTATAACACCTGGATTGACTCGGACTACCAAGCAATCGGCGTAATTTCACTGTACATAAAGGAAGACCTTCGTACAGTGGTAGTCCAGACCTATGAGGATCCTATCATATCTTGCGCTCTTCACACCCTTGCTAATCTAGCAAGGCTTTACGCAACGACCGGCACAACCGGTCAATTCTATTGATTAAAGGACATTGTCAACTGGCGCCTTAGAGGAAGAGATCCATCCACCGAGATTACCCATCTCGTCGAATTGTTCAACCGGCTATCTGGTACAGAACTGGTTCTCTCTGACACCCTCTACGCCATGTTGCTCTGTACTGGCTTAGGGGACAATCATGCAACCTTTATCGATACCGCAATCTGCACCATTGGCTCAACGAACTTCACAACAGCCAAGCTAATCCCTATGATCCTAGCTGAGTCGAAACGACAAAGCACCTATCCTGCTAACCGCATTGTCCCCTCCTCCTATTCTAATACCTCTACCCGCTGCAAGATCTGTCATGGCTCTTCGCACGTGACAGAAAAATGCTGGAAACTTACCAGGAAACCCGGAAGTAAGGCATCTGGTAACCAGACTAATAATACCCAGCAACAACAGCAGCAACGGAAGCCTGGCAACCAGGGTTCTGGAGGGAACAAAAAGGGGAAAGGACGCGGTAAGGACAAAAAGGATAGAGGGAAAGGGAAGGCACACGAGACCCATGTTGCGGATACCGCCATGGTAATCAACATCTCGGATTTCGATTCGAGTAAGTTCGAGAATCTCGGTAACATGAATGTCACCTCCGATACCACTTGGACGCCTGAATACAATGCGCCCAACCTTCTCCCTGGCAAACCAGAAGAAGCTTCAAACTCGGCGGTAACCGCCAGTTGGATTGAAGAAGAGGTGTTGGATTGGCAGAATGGCACTGATGCATGGGAAAAGGCATATACACCCCCTAAACCATCCTATTGCAGGCACTCCTTTTCAGGAGTTCTACCGCGAAGACCTAAGGAAGATATGCCAGGAGAACGCATTTATGAAAACTATAGTGGAAAATGGTAACGTGGGCTGGAATCCCAATTGGTGACATGCAATACCAATGCACCACATGAGGATATAATCAGCCACGAATATCAATATGCCATCAGAAGTACCAGACCAATCGACCTAGGATTGCTTCTGCAGCCTGAGGTTTATCAATCCTCCTCTACGCATACGAGGGTGAGGAGTTGACGTTGGTTTGTTGTATTCAACATAAAAGATTGGAGGATGGTGGATTCTGGTTATTCCGACCACCTAAACCCCTCTCTTTCACTGACTATCGTTTCACAAAAAGAATAACTATGAAAAAGAATTATAAGACAGCTAAAAAGATTTGCCTTTCTTTTTTCGAACCAGGAACAATCTTTTAGACATCAAACCAGGGAATTTACCTAACCCCATCATCGCATCGCCTCCCTCGTCTATGAGGACAAGACTCAAAATATGGGACAAATCTGGTTCTCTGGTGATTACGGCTGAATAGCTGATTCCATCAAGAGACTTTGCAAACTGGTTTTTGTCTGGAAGTGATGACTCCAGCCAGCAAAGCTGCCAGTATCGGATTTCGACGACGTCTTGCTGCACTGTAAAGCTTTCACCCGCTTTACACCGGATCATGTTTCAGGCCTACCGAAACTCGAAATCAATTCTCCCATCTCTAGTTTTACATTTTACAACACACATATCTTGGAAGATGGTAACCACTTTCCTAAATTGGTCGTCTTGGAGCTCTTGCTCGTTTGGACTGATCTGTTAACACTCTGTTTGGACCATGGGGGGATCATACAAGTTCTGTTTGCGGAACTTCCTCCACAAGGTATCAAACATGAGGTGACAGTCCTACACACATTTAAACAGAATGGATGGGCATAACGTTTTCAAACGTTGGCAAACCTCCATATCTCTAACAAGACAACCATTGCGTCGTTTCAACCAGTGAAATGGGCTCGTGTTTTAGAACATTTGGATGACAGGTGTACATCAACGTCGCGAACATACCCTTGGTCGTCTTTGTGACATCAAGAGTATTATCGACTTGTCTTTGAAGACAGTCAGTTAGGTCGTTCGCAATGGACACCTTAACAAGCAGGTTGACCAGCTTGAACCAAAGATCTGAAGATATTCATAGGCCACGTACAAGTGGCGATTTCTTTTGCTGCCGCATATGACGAGTTAATCTTCTGATCTGTCCCAGAAGAGAAGAATCTAGACAAACCACCGCATCCTGAAATTCAATCTCCTGAAATGAGTGACTCTGAGGATATGGATCATGACCATAAGAATCAAGGAGGAGATCGGCCATCTACAACCTCCTGATCATAATCAACCTGAGATTCCTTCGCCTCGCGCACAATCTGATCATGGACTACCTGATGCAGATACCAAGGAAAATGACGAAGATCTTTATAGGTCGCGAATACGCATACCGGCAAAGCCTCCGCCACCTCGTGCAGAGACACCTCGGATGCCGCCACGACCTCCAAACCTGCAAGGGAGCACATCAACAGGAGGAGCTAGACAGAGGAGCCCTCCTGCTCCCATTGTACCACCTCGATCACCAATACCTCCTTGACCTCCACTTCCACCTCACGATCCACCTGCACCTAGGAAACCTAGTATGGGCTACGGGAAGGAACACCCCCGAGCATCCATAACGCCTTATATCCGTTCAAAAAGAACCATTAGACCAGTCATTCAAAAAGACTCGATTTATGGTGATCGATCTCCCGTTCATATTGAACAGGAGATTCGAACGGAAAAGGACTTTGTGCAGAAGATACTAAGGCAAAGCTTTCAGCTCCCTCAACCTATATCTAGGACAACACTCGGAACCAGGACCGTCTGGTAGCCAGTGGACTGAACCGAGAAACGCTCCCGCAATGGGAAGTTCTAGTGAGGAGGAGTCTGAGCAAAGCCCGACAAAGGAAGATACAAGTGGAGAAAAAATCCGACAAACATGCTGATAAAGTCGTATGGTCTTCCGCGTTCATTTCTGAACTAATGGCACACTCTGCAGAGTCTTTGGATATACCAAGACAATACTGCGACATTAAAAAGATGCCAATGGAAGATCAGGAGGGTTGGCTAAAGGCTTGTGATAAAGAAATAAAGTCACTCGCTGATCGAAAGGTTTGGAAACTGGTTGACTTACCCCCAGGTCGAAAACCCATAAAATGTCAATGGGTTTTTGTTGCAAAGTCTGATGGACGCAAGAAAGCACACTTGGTTGCCAAGGGCTTCACTCAAGTCTACGGAATTGATTTCGAGGAAACCTTCTCACCGGTCACATGGTTTGAAACCGTGCGAATCCTACTCGCACTAGCCGCACTTGAGGACTGGGATATTGAGTCACTGGATGTCAAAACCGCATACCTTTATGGCGAGCTAGATAAAGAAATTTATATGGATCAACCAGAAGGGTATATAAAGAAAGGCCAAGAGAGAAAGGTTTGTCACCTGCTGAAAAGCCTTTACGGGCTTAAGCAGTCAGCCCTTCAATGGAACAAAGAGCTTCACAAATCTCTTTTAACCTTGGGGTTTACCCGTACACGATCGGATGCCGGTGTGTACTTCAAGTTTGATAAGACTGATATTACTATAGTTATCGTCTACATCGATGACGTACTCTTCATGGGATCAAACCCGAAACTCGTGAAAAAGGAGAAAGGGAAATTCATGAAGGTATGGGAATCTAGAGATCTAGGCGAAGCCAAGGAATACCTTGGAATGCGCATTACCTGTGATCGAAAGAAACGGACATTAACCCTGGACCAATGTGTCTATGCGGAAAAAGTCCTCAAACGATTCGGGATGCAAAATGCCAAACCAGTGCGGACACCGCTGCCAACGGGATACAACCCGAAAGTGTCTGAAACTGAGGGAACCTCGGACTTACGTTCCCAATACCAGTCGGTGATTGGATCTTTGCTATATATTATGCTTGGAACTCGACCGGACATTGCCTTTGCAGTTATCCGCATGTCACAGTTCTGTGCTAATCCCTCTCAAGAACACCTTAGTCGGGCACTATACATTGTTAGATATCTTGGATCTACCAAGAATCTGGCTTTACGTTTCAATGGTGCAAACCACGACGGGTTCTTAGGGTACACAGACAGTGATTGGGCAGCCAACCCAGATGATCGGAAGTCCATCACCAGATATATCCTTTTCCTCGCAAACTCCCCTGTCTCTTGGTTAACCAGACGACAGAAAACTGTAGCACTGTCTTCCACAGAAGCCGTATACATGGCCGTGTCCGACACGACAAGGCAGATATCTTGGATCAAATCACTTTTGAGAGAGATTCATTTCTCTATACCAAAAGTTCCGCTTTACTGTGATAACCAGGGAGCGATCTTTCTGGCCACAAACCCTGCCCAAGAACAGCGATCTAAACACATTGGAATACGTTACCACTACATCCGAGAATGTGTGGAAGAAGGAGACAAGATTGATCTCTTCTATATTCCAACTGGAGAACAGATTGCAGATATCTTTACCAAGAATCTTTCGCCGGTCAAGTTCGAAGACATACACAAAGGCCTTCATATGATTTCCTATTCATCATAATCTCGAGGAGGAGTATTGAAATAGATATGATAAGACGCTGAGTCCAGCCCGTCCCACCTCCGCTCTTCTATTACAGCCAGGTCTAGACATCTTACATAATCATGACGATATTATGATTAGTAACTCTTATCTTCTTATCTCCTTATCTATGACATCATAGATAAGCTATTCATAGGGAGCCTATAGCATATCTCCCTCTTATCTTGCTATTTAGGGAACCTATAGCAGAACGCCCTCTTATCTCTTACCCAGAGATAAGGACTACCATATATAGGATTTACCATATATGTACATGGTCTGTGCGCAGACCTATACGGTATATAAGGAGTGGCTTATCCCTCCTTAATATAATGGTTTTCCACCCTCGCTCCTCTTCACTACTCGCTCGAGCCACCCATCCAGTAAGTCTCTCTTACAGGACATTCTTCCTCTGCAGTACTGCTCGTGGTTACCACAGGCATTACCCCTCTACCGGAAAGTGTTGATAGCTGTGAACGGCCTTTGACCTTCCCGTTACTTCCAACTCCTGGCTGGCCATTCCAGATATTCCCATGCGCAATCCCAATGGGAGTTGCCATCCGAAAAGTGAGTCATGGTGGGACATCATCAAGCATTGGACTGATGGTGACCTGACTGTCAGCCTGCACACCCCCCTCAAGGACTGGCCGGCCAATTGGACCCAAGGCAGCAACTGAGTTTTCGCAACCAAGTATCAACAGTGATCTGTGATTGTGCTCGAGTTCATCGATAGGTCAGTGCTGCCAATTGTGCCATCTGCCAATGACAAAGTTCTGTCAGGCTCACCCAGGGCGTCCCTTTCTCACAGGTTCCAATCCGACGAGGCCAGCTTCCTTGCTGCTAGGCAAGAACACGGGTATACCCCCGGGTGCCAGTGGTCACACCCACACCCGCACCCGCACAAACACCTGCACCCACATGGCGGGTGTGGGTAATCACATGGGTATGTCACATAGCACCCTGGGGTATACCCGCGGGTACTACATTTTTATTGGAGCAGTGTAGGCATCTGCTCTAAGTGTGTTTGTAGTGTGTTCATAGTGTGTTCATAGTGTTCTAAGTGTTCTAAGTGTGTTCTAATTGTGTTCCAAGTGTTCCAAGTGTTCTAAGTGTGTTCCAAGTGTGTTTGTAGTGTGTTTGTAGTGTGTTTGTCATGTGTTCATCATGTGTTCTAAGTGTTCTAGGTGTGTTCCAAGTGTGTTCCAAGTGTGTTCCAAGTGTTCTAAATGTTCCAAGTGTGTTCATAGTGTGTTCATAGTGTGTTCATCATGTGTTCATCATGTGTTCTAGATGTTCTAAGTGTGTTCTAATTGTGTTCTAAGTGTTCTAGGTGTGTTCTAACTTCTAAGTGTGTTCATAGTGTGTTCTATACATTATTCACT
>JBBPRK010001507.1:0-11851 GCA_038093075.1 Boletus patriciae | reverse complement strand
AATGGCGGGGACACCGTTCTCTTTTAGCCAAGTACCCAGAGAAGAGTTTGCTAGAAAATGACTGTAGTCGTCCGAGTATGAGCCGACAACCAGCGCAGCGATGTGGATGCGCGACGACTCGAATGCTGACGGTAGTTGGTCAAGGGAAGAATGGCGCTCGGGAACACCATAATTGCCAATAAGAGGATAGGTGAGGATAAGGATCTGACCCTCGTATGACGGGTCCGTAAGCGACTCGGTGTACCCGACCATACCTAGATGTCCAGTTGGTACTCGCTTACAGACGATGATGTGAGAATGCCTAACCGGTCTGAAAGACGCATTCGCCAGCTACACTCTTGTCCTCTGCACCAAAGCTGATGCCTCGGTAGGCAGTGCCATCAGACAACTCTAGAACGGCGTCGAAGAGAGTGTGCCGAGCTTGAATGGGAGCAAAACAGATGGGTTGTATGGGATTACCATTAGCCTTGCTCACAGAACGCGATATGGCCGGTCGATGAAGATTGGCCATCGTTCTGGGGACTTGTTCAGAAGCCCTTGCCTTCTTTACCTTTCACCAGGTTTGGTGAAGAGGAAGGAAGAGAAGGAAAAAAAACATCTCGATCGGCCGGTTAGATGCAAAAACATCTGTTGACGTTTGTTTGCGAAATCGGCGACGACAGTCCCGTCAGGGACCGTCAGGCACCTGAGAGCACATGGACCGGGCGGGACCGGCCGGTGGGAGCACAGCTCTATAGGGACACGAGAAGCAGGGCCAGGAGACTGTTTAACATGCTAGTCTGATTGGACCGGGGGATAAGCTAGGATAAGGCTTAAGGGCATACAGTCGAGAGTTTTAATTACTAGTCCGTAGTAAGGGGAAGTTGGTAAATCAAATAAAGTGGAAACTCGACGGGTGTACCTGCTAGCGTCCCTAGGAAAAGGCACGATTTGTCCATATTGAACTACAACGTGCGTATCCACTGCAGATGCTGCACGCCGCGTGATCGTTTGAGTGTCCTGAGGGTATCTTCGGGGTACATCCGCTTCATCGATACTTACATATGGAGATAATGTACAGGAAAACAAGGGTCGCGTGAGGGGCATGCAAGAAAAGGCCAGACACAACGCTTACAAGTGTTCTACCGGTCCAGGCCTTCAAGGAGTATCATGTGAACCCTTGAGTGGTGTCTCCAACGGCAAGTCCCCATCGACTATAAATGTGGGGCTGCCGTATCGTTTCTTACGTCCCAACAGTGCCACCCCATCTGGATACTCAGCCGCGCCGAAATCTTCCTCGGCGACGATCGCACCAGTCCGCTGATCTAAACGGAACGTCAGGCCAGCTAGATTATTCTGCATCCGCCGTTCGTCGTCGTATGGTAGCAAGAGTTCGCCAAAACCAGACCGTGATGTCAAAGACACGATGGAAGCGATAGAACCAGGAGGACTTGTCAGCCATAGTTTGCGACGTGTGCGCCTGTGCAGGTAATGTACCACAATCCCGACAATCCCGACAATGATCATCAAAGAGGAAAGTAAGTAAGCCGGAAGAGCTCTGTGGGCAACGGTGAGACTGACAAGCACGAAGATCGGTCATTAGAAGCCTCACTGTACAAATAGACGTGGGATTTCAGATGTGAGTTGTGCGGGAATCGTTGAGTTGCTCGCGAGGAAGTAATTCCCTTGGGCAGCGACGGCGAGATGCTGAGTCTGCGGGACGGATTAAAAGAGAATATTGCATAATGCATATCAATATACTTACATATATGGCCGTGGTAGCGTTGAGGAAACCGTATTCATCTTGAAAAACGGTCAAGGGTCCTCCAGGTTGCTGGGCCGCGTAGCGGTAGATTGCATCAGGAATGCCAAAATTAATAGCTGATGCTCTCGAGGAAACGTAGAAATCCCCGCTCTGGTCAAATACAACACTGCATGAAATCAGACACCTGCTTTGAACAAGCCGAGCGTGTGGGTGCCTACCCGTTGTACGGGCGTCCGTTTTGAGGACTTCCAGTAACATTATTGGTGCCTCCTGCTGGTTCTAATATCGTACAAGGGCCGAGCGCACCATTGCTAAGATCCATTGACGTGCCGACCGTGAAGATGTTCATCGTCGGGTTACAATACACGCTCGCCACCTGCGGACTGCTGGTGTTAATGTAGAACCAGAACACGACAGGTTGGAACACAATGTCTAGACCCGATGAAGCGCAACTGCTAGCGTTGACGACATTGTACTGCTCGGACCCGTTTCCAGGACTGAACACGTTGCTTGCAGAGCATCCACTAGGGAATGTGGCTGATGCAACGTAGTCTCCATCCACATTCGTCACATTCAGCGAAGCAGGACTGGCACAGTTGACCTCTGTCTGAATAGCAGTGGTATTTACTGCAAGAGTACCGTTGAGGTAGGAGCCCGGTGGGGCCTAGTAAAGGCACGATCGAGAAGCGTCAGTGAGGAGTATTCAAGATAGAAATCATCTTACCTGGAATTTGCCAGCTGTCCAGACCCCGTGGACAAAAGGTGGGTCGACCAAGTTGTCATAGACTGCGAGAGTGAGAAGACACCCCCCTCATCGCCGAGACCCACATACCTGAAGCGAGGGCAAACTAATTTGGCTTAGGTTGAAATTTTCTGTTCGGGAAAGTAAAGAACTTACACCTGTGGAGGCCAAGAAAGCGTCCAGGTTATCCATGGTAGGCGAGAGGGCAACGGTGCCCATGACGAGAGCAGCAGCGTCTGCAAGCATGTCAAAGAGCTGATTTTAACGTGTAGTGGGCAGAGGCGAACCAGATGTATGAGGAACTTGTTCCACTTGCAAGAGTGAACCAGCCAGAGGTTGTAACAATATGACGGAAAATGCTATAAGCGTCGAAATGTTGATCAAGTAGTGTTTGTGCATCCACGAATGGTAAAGGACAGCCAATTGGCTGTGAAACGTGTCAGTATGTCAGAATTCTGCGTAAAGATGAGGATTGTACTTCAAAGCGATCTAATCTGCTTGCTCAGCAGACATTTGGAGGCAAGAACGGAAGGCTCACATAGTCCAGGAGGATACTGCGCGGGGCGGGTGCCTTGCCCTCGGACAGCGTCACGTACGGCTACTGAAAAGTCCTGTGACCGTCGCAACATCATCACACACTGGCGTACCTGATACCATCGGAGCATCCAATCCGCTACCGACCAAAAGTACGCAAGAGGCACGACGAGTAGTGTAGGGAAAAAGGCCTGTGATCATCGTCATCGGCCACTGGAATGACAAATTAAATTACTGTCTCACCGTCAAAAACTGGGTGGACACAAAGCTAAATACGTTTTTAGCGGGAACAGCGAAACCTGTGGCCATTATACAACTGTAGTACTTTTTTCACAGTTCATGTACATACCGTTCTGTGTTTCTGATACATGCAGTGCGGCCTGCAATGCAATGCCAAGGAATATCATGAGCAGAGCGACTCCGCCGACAAACCAGAAATTGAGCACGAAAGGTTCCTGTGGACAATCATCAAGAGAGAATCGAACGATGACCGATGCTGCGTACATATCGCGGTGGTCTCGTGTTGTCGATCCCTGGAGTAGGTATCTGGTGCACAGAAGGTTGAAATCTAGGCGAACGCGGGGAGGTGCGAAATGACGTCGGGCTCGAGCTCGAGTTGATGTTGCTCATGGTTGACAAGAACCCTCTCGACGCTGCGCTCAGGTAATAAAATACTTCAAGGACGACCTTCAGGGACGACACTTCCGCATGTGATGACAATTCGTCAGCCAAGAGCTGACAGGGCCGAACTGAGTCAGTGACTGACGTGAGACACAGGTTGCCTCGAGGTCACCACAAGGCTTCACTAGGGTCTTGGTATCAAATACCAGGCGTGCAGATTCAATGGACGACAATGAAAAGACATGACAAGTCGCTAAGACGTGTATCATACAGCCGACTTTTTACATGCTTCTGTGTCGTAAAGCACAGGGAAAATGTGGGAAAAATAAGCACCGCCACTGGATATGTCGCCGCTTGAAAAATAAGCGAACACCCTTGACCCCGGCTGGACGTTCTCCTGCTTTTGACCAGACCATCATTCGTGTCGCAACGCCATCCTTTGACGACTTACTTTTTCTTAATCCCCCATGTACGTGTCTCTCCTCCTCCTCGTCGCGTCAGCGCCGTGTCTTGTGCGCGTCAGGCGCGACTTTTATTTTCGCGTTCGGTGTTCAAAGAACATCGAATCATTTTCCTCGTTCAATCCAATCTGATTGCTCTCTTTTTAGCATGCGTGAAATCGTCCACATTCAGACTGGCCAGGTAAGCACACAACATTCTGTTGGCACGCCATTTTACTTACACGTGTTTTCGACTACAGTGCGGTAACCAAATCGGTAAGCCTCGCGCCATCCCCAAATTGGTTGCCACCGTATCGATCTTGCTTCCATTCAACAGGTGCCAAATTCTGGGAGGTGGTCTCCGATGAGCATGGTATTGAGCGGGACGGTCTCTACAAGGGAACCAATGACATGCAGCTCGAGCGTATCTCGGTCTACTACAACGAGATCGGGTCCAACAAATACGTTCCTCGTGCTGTGTTGGTCGACCTTGAGCCCGGAACTATGGATTCTGTCCGCTCCGGTCCTCTAGGTGGTCTTTTCCGCCCCGACAATTTTATATTTGGGCAAAGTGGTGCCGGTAACAACTGGGCGAAAGGACGTAAGTCGCTCATCACGCCAATCGAAATATATTTTTACTGACAACGTGAACCCTAGACTATACCGAGGGAGCGGAGCTGGTCGATTCTGTCTTGGATGTTGTGCGCAAGGAGGCCGAGGGCACTGACTGCCTTCAGGGTGGGTACCTCGTGAATTTCACAAGATTTTTTTACAAATGGTAAACCACAGGCTTCCAAATCACCCACTCACTAGGTGGTGGTACCGGTGCTGGAATGGGAACTCTTCTCATGTCCAAGATTCGGGAAGAGTATCCTGACCGTATGATGTGCACGTATTCGGTTGTTCCAAGTCCCGCCGTCTCGGACACCGTTGTCGAGGTGGATTTTCTTTGTTTTTCGCTTGGTTCGTTGCACTTACGCTCCTTGCAGCCATACAATGCTACTCTTTCGGTCCACCAACTCGTGGAAAACTCTGATGAGACTTTCTGTATCGATAATGAAGCGCTCTACGACATCTGCTTCAGGACCCTTAAGCTTTCGACCCCAACGTATGGGGACCTCAACCACCTTGTGTCTTTCGTCATGTCTGGTATCACTACTTGCTTGCGCTTCCCTGGTCAATTGAACTCGGATCTCCGCAAGCTCGCTGTCAACATGGGTATGTTAAACACCTAAGTGTGCCTTGTTATCGACTAACATGCGGCTGTTAAGTTCCATTCCCCCGTCTCCACTTCTTCATGACCGGTTTCGCTCCTTTGACGGCACGTGGCAGCCAACAATACCGTGCTGTCACCGTTCCTGAGTTGACACAACAAATGTTTGATGCCAAGAACATGATGGCCGCCTCAGATCCAAGACACGGTCGCTACCTCACTGTAAGCTTATTGATATTTCTTTGTCACCAGCTCATCGTTTTTCCACAGGTTGCCGCCGTATTCCGTGGCAAGGTTTCCATGAAGGAAGTGGAGGAACAGATGCAAAACGTTCAGAACAAGAACTCTGCTTACTTTGTCGAGTGGATCCCCAACAATGTGCTGTCGGCACAGTGTGACATTCCTCCTCGCGGTGTTAAGATGGCGGTCACGTTCTTGGGCAACTCAACTGCTATTCAAGAACTCTTCAAGCGTGTCAGTGATCACTTCACTGCCATGTTCAAGCGCAAAGCCTTCTTGCACTGGTACACGCAAGAGGGTATGGACGAGATGGAGGTTTGTGTGTTGCCGTGTTGGAGTTATCGCATGCTCAATATCTCTGGTAGTTCACGGAAGCAGAGTCAAACATGCAGGATCTTATTGCAGAATACCAGCAATACCAGGACGCAACGTGAGTCTGCATTCCACCCCACACTGGTTATTGCTGACATGTTTGCTAGTGTCGAGGAAGAGGGCGAATACGAGGAGGAGGTACCAGTTGAGGATGAACAGTAGACGTTAAAACCGCCCACGCAACTACGATTGCTTTCCTTGTTCCTTTTACGACGAAAACTTAGGTACTCCTCTATTGGTCTTCCTTTGTGTTTGATGCCCTTGTTCTTAATTTCATGTCATCGTTACCCTAGTCAGTATAAGGAGCCCTTTTTCTATAAAATTCTTACAACTCGCAGACCAATCAGAGATCCATGCCTCAGTGTTTGCAACAAATTACTTAAGCCTCACAGGACAAAATGAAGACAAACATCCTGCTACACCCATAAAAAAAAGGTCGCCTTCAAGTTCTATCGACTGTGTTAGTTACAGTACAATGCGAAGACCAGGTTGAACACCTCAATTCTCTTTTCGCAGTCGTCATTTCTGTAGCACCAATGTGTACAGGCGCAGCAACCTCTCATTGCAGCTCCTGAAGTGGCCTTTTTGGTGCAAAATCATCGTCTGTTTCAGACGGCCCTTCCTTTACCAGCACGGGTTGTTGTTCGTATATTTCCTGGTGCTAGGCGTAGAAAAGAAACGGGAGTGTACAATTTTATTGCTCTGAAATAATGTCATCAGTGCCTATCCAATTTTTTTTGAAAATCGTCTCGATGACACTGGGCGTGTTGACGGACAGACAGCAGCGATGACTTTAGGCCAAGTAGGCTACCGTATGATATGTACATGGCACAAGGTACAAGACTGTCTTTTCGACACCCGGTGGTATTCTGCGGATCAAGCTTGGTATTTTCCCCGACTTACGAGCAATGTCCGTCATCGTCACGATCACCAATCGTCGTCGTCGGAGAAATCGTCTGCTTTGGTGGGTCGAGGCCCAGCTGGCATATCCATATCGTTGGGGTCAGCGTCGTTGGGGTCAGAGTCGTTTGGATCAACGTCGGCGTTCGCCTGCGCTTGGGGAGGAGGCGCAAGCACGTGCGCACATTCGGGCTGGTGAGATGATCGCTGCTTGTGCTGCTCGTCGATGGCGAGACCTTGCGCCATCGACGTCCACATGCGTAACAGCAACCTGAGGCGATGGAGATGACGCGTCGTCAATGATTGCGATGGCGTGGCGGGACGTTTTACTTACAGGCTGTCGTCGCCGGCGCACGTCTTGGTTTCCGTCTGCATGTGCAGCACCTTGGCACTGTGAGGGACGGTGTGCCCTGGATTGGTCTCCATCAGGGCTTTGACAAGTTTTTGCATGTCGACGATAACGGGTCCCGGGAGGATAGCAAGGCCGGACGTATCCTCCTCTACCTTGTGTCGGTTCTGCGCATCGATCAGACGTGATATCCACGGATACGTCTACGATTACATACCCTCACGGGAGCGGGTGGGAGTAGCTTCGAGAGCCCAGAGGACCACGAGCCAAGATCGATGCCTGCACGCGAAAGAACTCCGCGAGCCATTGCTTCGTCGTGGACGAGCACTATCAACGGGATCCCGCTCTTGTTTGCGTCGTGGCTCAACAGGCTTCGCAAGCGCTGGTAGAGCCCCGCTTGGTCGTCCTCGATGACTTGGGAAAAGTAGGGATTCTATAAACCCAAGATCAAGGCGCGTGCGTGGGGCGTTTAGCGGTACACACGTTACCTTGGACCCAGCATTGATCATCTTGACGAGCGATTTCAACTTGAGATGGACCGTCGAGCCTGTCAGTTGTTCAAAAAATGACGGGAACAAGGCGTCCGTCCAACCGACGTCGACCAGCCGAGGGTCGTTCAGGCGGTCATCTCTGCGCCGGTCGTCGACAGACCACTCTACGAGTGCGAGCGACACGACGCGTACGCAACTCAGCCAAGGTGGCGGCGCGAGTCCGACCTTGCCTGGCTCGAGCTCCCTCGTGAGGAGCCTGTACAGAATCCTGTAGAGCTGCGTCAGGATGGGGGTTCACGGCAAGGAGGGGGGACGTCGCGCCTACCTTTGTTGTTCAAAGTATGCTCTGTAATGGACGACGTCCGATCCCGTCTTGACATATCCTCGATTCGCCTGACTATTGTCCAACGGTTCTTCGAATTCGCGTCGGTTCTTGTTCCGCGGACGTTGTTTGTACGTCGCGATCTTGGCGGTGAGCTCGGCATGCGAGTTAAAGTAGATGGGCGACAACGAAAGAAAGGCGGTGGCTCTCCATGAATCTCTGGGGGGTCGGAGGCGGTGCTTGTGTGTGAACTCGAGCATCTGCTCGTTCGTCATCAACAGGTAAGAGGCACCCGAGGGGAGAACCCCTGGCACGAATGAGATCACGGACGACGAGCGGATGCATGGACATACCCAACACAAGCTCGACTGGCGCGTCCTTGCCCCCCGGTCGGAAAAGCTTGGATGTCTCGGAAATGATGGCTTCCATCATGGGTTTATCGTCGTACATTTTGAACCTAGATTCTGGTCAGTTGTGACGTACAGGTTGAAAGGGGCCACTCGAGTTCAACTTGCCACCCGTTTGAGTGGGCTCTATAGCCCGATATCTGGTAAAAGTCTGACTCGGGATACATTGGATCCTGATAGTAAAGAACGAAATGTGATGGCTGCAATGCGATGGTCTTGAGGATGTTGTGTATCCTTATAGATCCACGTCACGTGGGACCACTTGAAACGCGGAGATAGCACGATAGAACGCGTACACGCGACTCTTATTACGGCCGCCGCTAAGACTACACCCGCTATCTAATAATCTGTGTATGAAATCTGATCATCATGCCGAGACTGCCTCTCCATCGGGTGGACCCACAGGTGGCTCAGATGGCGTTGTGTCCGCAACTCCATCGACTGGCGTAGGTACGGCTTTGGCGTTTTTGCCTTTTCCCGGTGGCGGGGGGTGGTACACCTTCTCCTGCAAGTAAATGTAAGTCTGCAGCACGCGATCCAGCTGGGAACGTGGTTCTCGCCTTCTTCTTCTTGGGCTCCTTCTTGGCATTTGGATCTGGGTAAGCGAGTCGTTCGATCCGCTGCCACTCTTCGTTGGCCAAGAACGCCGCCCGTAAAGGCTCCAGTAAACTGACGATCGCGTCTCGCACGCTCGCCTTGAGATCACCCGGATGTATCTTCTTTGCTGCAAAGTCGTCCTCCAGCTCCTGGTAAGTTTGGTAATGGCTCGATCCTCCGCCTTTTCCCCGTGCGATCGTAAACACCGTCCCTTCTGGCGCCTCGTCCGCCGCAAACGGCTTTTGAGATCCAGTCGACTCCTTGCCCTCGTCCTCGTCCTCGCCCGTATCACCCCGTAATCGCTCCAAGCGCAGTTCGCTTATGGGTATCAGCACGGCCTTGGTGAACGCAAGCAGCCCGTTCTCCGTCACGTTCCCTTCCTCGCAAAACGCCTTCTTGATCTTTCTCTTCACAGCTTCCGGCGTGTCCAAAAAGTCTATTTTCGAATCTGGATCCGAAGACGACATCTTTCCGCCCATCAAACCGGGGACCATGGTATTCATCAGATGGGCCCGCTTGGCGTATCCCAGTCTCGGTAAGTACAGCTCTGCATAGGTGAAAATCTTGCGCTGTCCAACAAATAAAACTCAGACCGGACGACCACCAACGCGAATCCCCGAAAAACCCACCTGGTCTGCACCTCCAAACTGAAAATCGACACCGAGGTACTGCTCGTCGAGCGCTTGTAGGCCAGGGTAAATCAATCCGCTCAACAGCGGGCTCTCGACCTGCTTCACGACCTCCGATCCCGCCTTTTTGGCGTCGTGCTCCGTCACGATCGTGCAGAGCTTATAGTTGTCCAGGTTGTACTCCTTCGAGAGCTGGTAATCGGAGCCTTGCACGAACGTCAGTTTCGACGTGGGTATGCCGAGCGAGGAAAAGACGGCTCGGAGGATGAATTCATAGTATTTCGTCCGGTCGGCGACGAGGTCTAGAGGTGCCTTTAGGTTATCGAGGAATGCGTGGACGTCTGAGATGCGTGCGTGCGTGGTCAGGGATGAGGAAACTTTTCTTCGCGATCAAGGTAGGGTCGACGTACCAGCGAGGAGAATCTTGACCTCTACGCCCGCTCTAAGGAAATCTGCGATCTTGATCAACGGAACAAAGTATCCAATGTGTGCTGCATGCGGACGATGAATGCTTGGCAAAGGCTCAGACAGCGGAGAACATACGACGGCCGGTGGGTGTGGTCCCTGTCGAGAGCAGTCAGTCACTTCGTTCAAGGGTAGGAAACGATGTACGTACCCCAGTAGGCTTTGGGCGATCTGCCCTCGGAAAGAATACCCTTGATGATGTCGCCTCCAAGAACTTCTTGAAGTCGGCGAGTGATCAAGTTATATTTTTTTGCTACTTGTTCTTCTGATGCCATCCTGGCTCACTGGAGGTGGTGGTAAGAGGGAGAGATGTATAGTACACAGCTATGTATAGTACACAGCTACGAGAGTGACTCGCAACCTTTTGCCACGTGCTACCGTATAGTACATGGGCACTGATCGGGTTTCAATAAGTAGGAAAGGGGGATCAACTCCTCGATTTTATTCACTAGTTTGATGTAGTATTACATTGCTACAGTACTCCCTTAAGGACAATAAACCAAGTTACAAAAAGAAAAGAATAAAAAAAGGACTCCCTAGTCGCTAGCACAATCTCCATACTGACCCGATTCCCAAATACAAATCACCATCGTCACATTCTCTCATGCTACGTACCATTCCGCCAAGGGGATGCGGATCGGGCGTTCGCATGAGGGGTTTCTATAGTCACTCCACGTCTCTGCATCCGGACACCTGAATGTAGTTGGTCACCAGCCCTAGGCCGGCAACTCAAAGCTACCCTGCAATGAGATGAGGATACGAGGATACGACACGGCAAACACACGCACCACAGGTCCTCAGAGATGCTCAAGCGACACCTGTCGTGACGGTCGGTTCAATTCCGACCCGAATGGTGACTTGATCTTCGCTGGGTGTCAACTCAGAGTCAAGAGAGAATCGTAACCAAAACTCGCCAGGTTAACGGTCACAAGACAGATACGGCGTGCTCGTTTTGGGAGGTTTTCTGCCTTTCGATAGTTTGCATCACGGGCGCTGCTTTGATCTATTTTTCTCGAGTTTTCCAGTTTTCCAGTTTTTGACGTTTTTGCTTTTCTAGTTTTCTCGATGGACGGAATGAATGGGAGTTTCTCGCTAGATCTATAGAAATCCGAAATCTCAAGACTCGATGACCGACGAGAAACAGTGACATACTGTGGGGTCGGATGTCCATGAATCGTTTCCGGATCAATGCGTATAGAATCAAGACGTTTCTTGAGAGCCTTGGTGGATTCACCGAGGGGTCGACCCCGCTTTCCCTTTGATCGTGTAATCTTGGCGCATGACCAAAGTGGGAGAGACGAGAGTGGGTCGCAGCGTGAGCAAAGAGAAGAGGGCTCTTGAATGGTGGCAGACGAAGGTTGGTTCCTCTTCCGGTCCAGGTAGAGACCAAGAGGCTTCGGTGGAATCGGTGGCTTGACAGAATCTTCCTTCGTGGGTGCGTGGCAACGAGGAGACACGGACCGAATTTCGCAACCTTCCTCCAACTCTGATGAACGCTGCGGTTCCTGTAAATGTTTGTTAGCCTCCATGATGAGCGAATAACATAGGAAACCTACCTCAAAGCTAAGGCGCCCGAGTCTTTGAAAAGAATGTCTTGGTATCCCAGAGAGGCTAGGTGGGATCTCGACAGAGATGTCGGTCCCGCCAAAAGCCTTCTAGATGTGCAAAATAAGCTGATGGCTAGAATAGACTGATGCAGAGGGGACGTACTCTCAAGTCCAGACATCCTGGAACCCTTCGAAGGCGTCGAGCTGGGGAGCCCGGAGCACAGCCTTCCTCGTGAAG
>JBBPRK010001506.1:0-11851 GCA_038093075.1 Boletus patriciae | reverse complement strand
TGTAACCCTTCTTTAGCTGATCATCAAGGAACGCGGTAACCTCTTCCTGCTCCTGTGGCGATAGAGGGATGATTCTGCCTTTCTTGGGCTTAAACGTGTCCTTGAGATCTATTGCGTGATCCCATGATTTTCTGATCAGCATCCGTTCCAATTCCTTTTTCGAGAATACGTTAAGATATTTGTGATATTCCACCGGGACTAACTCCTCGGGGGTTTTCTCTTTAGGTTTCTGAGATTCCTGTTGTGCTTCCAGTGCGCGGATTGTTTCATGGACGTAATATTGGTTATCGTATTCCTCTTCTTCCATCTCTTGGATGAAAGTGGACTTGTCTTGCAGCATGTGACAGTGGCGTGGGCAACGTGTCATCTTGACAGTGCCTTTTGTCCAATCAATCTCCAGGTTGTGGTGTTGCAACCATGAGAAGCCCAAGATGAAGGGGTTCTTTCCCAGATCGGTCACTTCTGCTGTGACTTTTTCACGATGTGCCTGGAATTCTACGACCAGCTCTGCGGAGTGCGTAATGCTTCTGGCAGAGTTACGTGTTCCGTCCACGTTGTACACAGGAATAGGGTTTCGGAGGTGGATAAGTGGGACCTTATGAGTTTCTGCCCACGTTTTGTCGATAAAGATCGTATTAGCACCCGAATCTAGGAGTGCGTCTGTCTGGGTAAAGTTTTGCTGCTGTGTGAACGGCACAATCCGAATAGATAGATTGATTTCTCATGCGGGTCTTACGCTTCGCACATAAGCGTCGTCTGGGATTTCTGAACTATTTTTTTTTTTTGTAGAGGAATTAAGCACAGGTTTATCATCCCTGCTGAGCCCACTAGGGGACCCCTCTGACGGCGAATTGGAAATGAGATTTGTTGCCGCAGAATCCTCGTCGTCAATGATTTCTTCCACAGCGAGGTTTTCATATCAGTTTTGCCCCTTCACACACACAGACATGTGTGTCGGAGCTAAGCTTTTCCCACCGACTTGGCAGCGAGAGTTTCATAATCCTTGAACCAGGCTCTAGCCTCATCAAGGGACATTCCTTTTATGGAAGAGGTCCAATCGCGACCTTTTCCCTTGTTGTCCTTGTTGGTGCTTTTATCCTCATCCCAGGAGGTGGCAGGCTTGTCTTTAGTTTCGGTGGCGCACACCTGGCAGCCGTTGCCCTTGCCTTTGCCCCTCTTGGAGCAAGCCTTCTGGTGACCACCTCCGAAGAAGTGACATTCGGGGCCCTGAAGTTTGGGTTTTGGGCAGTCCTTGCCGAAATGCCCTTCTTGTTGACAGTTAAAACATTTATTCTTGCCACCTGTCTTTACAGCATCGATGTCCATGGCGTTAGGGTCTTTCTGTTTGACCCGTTCCGCCGTTCCTTTCTGAATAAAACTTAGGAGCTGTTTGCGGGCCCCTGCTTGCCGAAGGTTGGTCTTGAATGTATCTAGGAACGTGTAGCGTCCCTTTTCCAAAATTAAACGCAAGACGATCTCTTTGTCTGCGTTTTGTTCCAGTCACTCTATTTGCTGAGTTTCGTCATAGTTAGCAAGGAGGGCGTAGTTTTCACATTTCAACAAGAACGCCTCCATAGGGTGCTCCTTTTGTTTCAAGTTCCGGAGGGCTAACTGGTTCTGGTCTTTTTCATTGGTGGACCTAAAGTGTTTCTCGACCAGGGTAGAGAAATCATCCCAGTCGGTCTCTCCTACTCCCCTCAAGATAGCGTTTAGCTGGCTTCTTGCAAAGTCACCAGCTCTTCCTCCTATCATGTGTGAAAGCACGGCAGAGATCACCTTCCTGTCTGGGAGCGCAGCGGCGTTTTCATGTCGCCAGCTGCGGACATGTGTCCACCATTCTTCGAATTTCTTCCCAGGCGAACCGTCGAAGTTCCCAGGGTCAGAAAAGATCTTTGATAATTTTGGCTCGGATGGAGCCCTTGTTGTGCTTTCAACTGGTCGACTTCTTGTGAAAGGTTAATGTTCAGGATCCTTGTTGCGTCTAACGCATCCTGTTGTGCTTCCATAAACAGTCTTAATTCTCCTGCTAAATTGCCCCAACTACCACCAGATGATCCTGCAACTGAGAGGGCGGCAGCCAAGCTTGCGGGGAGGGAGGAAGACATGTTATATTAGGAAATGTATCGAGAGGGGCGGCGGAGTATTTGCTTTGGACGTAATGTAACCCAACTTATCTGTTCGTCGGGGCGTGGATCTCCGAGGTTAGCACGACAAATGCTCTTCCGTAATAACGGCTTCCTCTTCTGGACCCTTTGCTTCTTTCTGGGTACTTCCTCTGGTATCTGCTCCTCTTCTTCTCTTTCTCGCTTAACTACTACCTCAGGACATGGGGACCAACCTTCCCTAGTTACGGTACACAAGTACTTGAGTTCGGGTTCTTCTTCCCCAATGAACGACCCACGTGCGACGGTGGAGGATGCTAAAGGGGCAGGGTGAATGAGTTCCGCTGGTTCCAACTCTAGGTCGTTGGGGTCGATGGACTGGTGCATCTGGATGACAAACTCTTGCGTAATCGGGGAAAGGAGTGAGGCGACGGGGTCGGTGGATCTGAGGGTGACCGCGATTGTTCTTAGCAGGTCTACTAAAAACCCTTCTGAGTCTCTGGGTAATACGTATGAGGACGGCCTTAACTCCTCGTCGAGTAGGGAAAGGAATCTTGTGGCCGGGGAGGGAGTGTCAACTGCTTCTTGCACAGGCACGGGCGGTGGAGTACCAACCGGTGCTTCTTCTCGCTTGACGGGTTCTAGCCCCCTCTGGATCGTGGGAAGTGCACTGCCTCCTGCAGCGACTGTTGCCACGTAAGGGTGGCAGAGAGAGTCTTCGACTGGTCTAGCCGAGTCTACAGCGGGGAAGGGGCGGAGTGATCTGTGGAAGGAGATGCGCACTGGCAATAGTCAGGACTAGCTGTGCGCTGCGATGAGGACTTGACCGCTACTGACTTGTGTAGGCGCGTTGGTGGAGTGATTCAGTAGAGTAATGAATAGCAGTTTAGTTCTAATGAAACAACCCAAAGGTAACCAGCGTCAACTGGTACTCTAGGGAATCGAAGAAGGGAAAACGCACCAAGAGCACTAGCAAATGGTTGCGGAGGTGATCTCACTGGTTGTAATGGGGAAAAACCAAGAGAACCAAACTGGAGTTCTCTGGCTGGAACTTGCGCCCTTATATACTACTGCATATGTATGTACATGTTTGTATCGGATCTACCGATGACTGTTCTAGTATATTCCGGACTCTAGTAGCATGAGGTAGAAGCGTGCATCAAGCATGGCCATGGAATGGAAGAGAAGTGAAACATGATGCAATCGCACGGCAGTGGCAGAATGGAAGGAAAGAAGTAAGGTATAGCCATGCACTGCACGGAGATGAGTGGAATGAGGAATGCATGCGGCATAATGTGAAAAGAGAAGAGAAGCATAGAGACAGCATGGCTGTCATATGTTTAATCTGATAAGATTAGAAAAGAAAAGGAAAAACGACTAAGTCTGTTAAAATGATGTTAGGCGTGCAGAGCCATAACATCCACTGTCAGTGGTATGTTTGTCTAATCTGTAAAGTTGACTGCCCTGGCCATCCCCAACATCGCTGTCCCCTAGGTCATCCTTGTCCTCACTCTTCCTCTTCCTTGTCTTCATCCTCCTCCCAACCTCATCCTATTCCCCCTCCTCGTTCCCACAGGATGGTTCCCGAGAACTTTGTCATCCGGAGACATAACCCTCAATCTAGATCTCCTCCTCGTTCTTGTTCCCCCCTAGAGGATTTCAAATACAACAACATCACTATTGTCAACATAACAGGTTCCCCTGTCTCCTTCTACATTGACTTCTGACTGTACAATTGTCTCTTTTCCCTTCCTCCCACATTTCTACCACTTGTCTTTTAACCTTGTCCTCACTATGTTCCTCTTATTGCCTCAGACTCCTATCTCCACCAATTAGTTCTCTTGTGCTGATTACATAGTTCCTCTTACTCACTGTTTACCTTATGTTCTTTCCCATTCCATGATGACGCATCCCTCAGATTAGGGCCACCATTACCTGATCTGTGTGTGTTGTTCTTCTCTTAGTACTTTCTTCTTAACTTTGACCTACTCGATCATCTCTCAAACATACCAGGGTCGTAGCTCCTCGTCCTCAGATCTCTCTTAGTCTTCGTCATATTGTTGAGTCGATACTCCTTTGAAAACCTCTGAATTTCTGGCATCCATCCAGATGCTTGAATCCCTAAAGGATGACCTTTAGGGCAAACCTAGTTCAATCGAGTCTACGTTTATTCCTACCTGGATCAAGCGTAACAAAAGTCTAGTCATTGCCTCAGCATCTTCCACTATTGTCAACTTGACAACAGCAAGGGGCTGGTCAGCAGGGGTAAGAGGGGTGGCTGGGGTGCCAAGGACACCAGGGGTAACTCAGACAGGAGTGCCAAGGGGGATGTTAGAGATCGTGAAGGGGTGCTAATAAGGATTAGAGCTGAGGGAAAGAAAAATCTTTCTTTCATGTCCGTGTAGGAAAGTAATTGGAAGGCATTGTGCTTACTGATGAGCCTGCAGTTATCCTGTTCCAAAGGAGATTATTCCAGGAAAAGTCTTGTAGAGAGATCCAAGGAATGACTTTAATGAGATGATATTTAACAGGTGGGGTGGGGGGTGTATCCAGATGCTGATTTTGTCAGCCAATAGATCTCCAGGAAAGTCAAGCCCAGCTAGAACAGTGTTGATGCTTTCAAGGGGGACCACCAAAGGAATGGTTTTCCACTGGCAATAGAGCACAATTTCTAGCCACAGGATTAGGTAGGCAGGGCACTCCCACCTCACCTAGGCTTTCAGGGCAGTTCAATAAGTTAGGATGAGCTACCCTGAACCAGCCCTGAAGTTCAGCGGGGGTAAGTGATGGTTGCCTTATATATTGAAACTGATGCAACATCTTTCATTAGTTTCAATATACAAGGCAATTCCTGGAACCAGGTGTATGAGAGTGGGTGTGCCAGCTGAGTGCCATTGCATAAACCTTGCTCGTCTTGTCCACCAATAATACATCAACTCTGCCACATGACTGTGATTGAGCATGAGCACATAGTCCAACTTATGGGAGAGGGGATGGAATAGATGCTCTCTTCTAGGGTTTCTTGGAAACAAGGGACCTTGAAAGAGAAGAGTGAAAGAGGAGATGGATGGGGGGGTGGGGTTAGGAAAAAATTTGAAAATCTAAGCCTAATTATAGCTAACAGAGGCTCATCAAATGCAATTGGACCTAACCTAGTCATGTTTGATTCTAATTCTATACTCTTGTACATTTTTTGGGGGCAGGCTTGCCATCTAATCTAATTCTAATGCTAGGGTTGTATTTGAGTTTAGGGCAGGTCCTTAATTCTAACCCCAAGGGTACTCAAGAGTGTAGGGAAAGTATAACCAATGAGTGTATCCAAATGTGTAGCAGAGTGTAGCACAAGAGTGTACAAAAAGTGTACCGCAAAAATGTACCAAAAAGTGTAGCAAAGTGGGCCACAAGGGTGTAGGAAAGGACTAGTCAATGAGTGTACAAAAGGTCTACCAAATGGGTGGAGCAAAGTGAAAGCAGAGTATAGCCAGAGTGAAGCAAATAATTAGGAAATGTGTTAGGAAGCATGTGGGAAAGGAAGAGTGTAGCAAAAGTGTGGTGTGAAGTGTGGGAAAGAAAATTGTATCAAAAAGTGTAGGTGTAGTGTGGGAATATGGATTGTAGACAAAGTGTCACAAATGTGGCACATTCTTTATTAGCAAATTTGTACAGTCAAAGTGTGGGAAAGGAAAGTGTAGCAAAAGTGTAGCTGTGGTGTGGGAATGTGGAGTGTAGCCAAAGTGTAGCAAATGTGGTGCATTTTTGATGAGCAAATGTGTGGTGTGAAGTGTGGGAATGGACAGTGTAGCAAAAGTGTAGGTATGGTGTGGGAATGTAGAGTATAGCCAATGTGTAACAAATGTTGTGGGCAAGCAGAGTGATGCAAAAGTGCCAAAGTGTGGTCAAAGTGTAGCCAAAGTGTAGTCCAATTAGCAAAAGTTGTGGTGCATTAGCATTTTTGATAGTGTTGCCAGCTTTTTGTTGCACTGCCACCACTTGTTTTCCATGGCAGAGTCCAAAAATGCCAAAAACATGGTTTAGTGGACACCTAATACCATGCCTTATGCACCCTCTGACAAACTCGACCAAACAAATGGCCCAGACCTATACATGAGAGTGGACACAACAACTATGCTTGGTAGTCAACTTGACTAGTTTCAACACTATTTAATCACAAACAATAAATGGTACCTGATGCTATCTAATGATGTCAAATGATCATTTGACTCGTTGATAGTGAGGCCTCTTTGCTTGTTGCTTGGCTAGTGTTTTGCTAGGTCAACTACATGTCTTATACGCTTTCAGATGTACCAAAGGACAGGTCCCCTGATGCTTTCTGATGGGCTGGTTTGATTGACCGGTCTGTTGTTGGCTAGACTGCTTTCCTACATTCTGATGTTTACCTTGATGTTTATGGTCCACTTTGCCAGCCTGGCTGATGGGTCTTGGGCACATTATGATTTGGGTGTTGGTAATTAGCCTAACTGGTTTAAAACTCGTCAAGCACAACAAATGAACAGTCTCCTGATCCTCTCCAATGATGTTGAAAGATTGACCGACCCATTGCTCACTAGACCATCTTTCTTGTTGCTTGGCTATTCTCTTGCCAGGTCAACTACATGTCTTGTAGGCTTTCTGATGTACCAGAGGACAGGTCCCCTGACACTTTCTGATGGGCTGGTTTGATTGATCAATCTGTTGTTGGCCAGACCACTTTCCTACATTCTAACAGCTTACCTTGATGTTTATGGTTCATTTGCCAGCCTGGAGTTGTAGTGATCAACCGGTCCATTGTTGGCTTGACTGCTTTGCTACATTCTCATGCTTATCTTGATGTTTATGGTCGATTCCTATTCAACCGGTTTGATTGAACTGGTCTTTTGTTGGCTAGACCACTTTGCTATGATCTAATTTGCCTACCTTATGAGCTTACCCTAATCATACACAGGTCTTTTCAAAAGACCTGCCCTAAACTTTGGTAATTCTTTTCCTGGGTGACCTGCTAGTAGAGACTTTTAATAGTGCCAAGTCTGTTAGCAAGCTTTTCAGGCTCCCCGACTGACTTGACCCTTGTTATTTCTTTATCAGCAGGTCTAAACTCTTAGTATGACCTTTTTCTTGACTATTTCTTATTAGACCAATCCTTATCTTTCTGTGCTTAAGAACCAAAACATAAGTCCGATTGTAGAGATTGACTAGGTAGCAAATGTCAATAAAGCAATGTAGTTGTGTGGGTCAAGAGAGGTAAGTCTGAGTCCAAGTGCTGAGGGGTACTTCCAATTTCACCCCACTCAAGTCTTGGCCTGTTTGGCTGTGGGTCAAGTTTCCTCACTGTTGCTCTCACTCTTCCTCTTTTGTGAACTCTGTTTTTTCACCTTCATCTTCTTGGGCTCTGCTCCTGCTGACTTCGCTGCCTCTAAGTCCCAAGCATGCTGAGTACCAACCTACCCTATCACTGTTACGATTTTTCTCCTCTTCTATAATCTGTTTCTTCTGGTCTGTTCTCGTCACGTTCATATCCTCTTTGGGATGTGTAGGTATGATTATGCTTCCTTGCTTTTTGTCATTCATCCTTTTCACTTGTATATGATCGTTCTTTGACCTCCCCACGCGGTTCTTATTTACTACCAGAAGGGGATACTCTTTATCTTTGCCATTGTGTTGCCTCAGACCATCTCTCCTCTGCTAGGCTCTCTTGTGCCTAGTACGTAGTCCCGCTTACTCATCCTTCTCTGGCCTTCTCCAACATTCTATGATGACGTGTCCCCTAGTTATATAGCGATTCATCTGTACTATGTTTCTTTACACTTGTTCTGCACAATCTAGTGTGCTCTTGTATGCTCTTTCCTCAGAACTCCCTTCAAGTGTCCTTCAAGTGTCCTTTTAGGCTCCTCCTTTAAGTAACTTCATCCTCGACGTCTTCAGTAGTACATCTCGCGTAACAATCACCCTGAACTTCTGGAGTTCCCTTGGACTGACTCAGTGTTGCCATGTTGGTGCATTAGTCCTTCACTCCCCTCTGATAGGTTCTGAACAACCACATAAATTTGGGACACCAAGACTTGAAACTTGGGCACAGCATACAAGCTAAAGCCAAAGTCCCACTATGACAAAGCCCCACTTTTGGAGTTCCAGAAGCTGGCAACCCTTTAGGAAGTTTCTCCCCTTCCCCACATCAGGCTGAGGAGAGGAGGAAATCCTGTCTCTGACAGTGTGCATGAGCATACCTCAACCATTCTCAACAAAACCAATTCTTGCTGGGCTAGTGAAGCATGGTGGAAAGAGAAAGGGGGGGAGGAGAATTTCACCTTGAAACCAACTCCCCCCTATAGAGCATCACCCATATCTATCTCCAAAACCAACGCTTGAAATCCATTTGTGACCTTGCCTCCTCCCTATCCAGCAAAGTCTAACCTGTTCTATTTCTGCTGTTTTATTACAGTCAGGTCTAGATGTCTTATATAATATGATGACATTATGGTCTAGATTCTTATTATCTTATCTATGGCATCATAGATAGGCTATTATAGAGAGCCTATAGTGTATCTCCCTTTTATCTCTTATCATAGTCACATGACATAATGTTAGAGCTTGTGTCAATGCGTACAAACAGTACTTAGACACTATAAAGAAGTGGACTAGCCCTCCTTCAATCTTTATCTTGTTCCATTGCCATTTCCTCTGTAAAACAACTTCAAGCCTCTCACCACTACAAGATACTTGATTAGTGAGCTCTCTCATTAGCATCACTTTCTCTGTTGCTTCTCCCAGAGAATAGGTCTTCCATTCTCTTTAGTATGTAGACTCTAACTTTGACCTACTTGATCATACCAAGGTTTTAAGCTCCTTGTTCTTGGATCCCTTAGTTCCTGTCCAACTATTGAGTGGATGCTGAGATATTCCTTTGTGGACATCGAGGACAATGGCTGCCTTTAAGGAGGAACTCACAAAGAGTCGCAGTGTCTCAAAGACAACAGGTTCAAGGGATCAAAGGATTTACTTGGGACTCGAGGGGTTGAAGAGACTCTTAGAAAACAGGTGGGAGGGGCATCTTTAGACTCCTTGGTAGAGTGGTTAGGAAGTGTTGGTAGGGTGATTTGAGTGGAGGGGGCACTCAAGTGCCTTGCCAAAGGAGCTGCATAGCCAACACAGACATAAATCTATGGAAAAAGATCCAGCAAGTTTGAAATTGTCAGAGTATGGGTGTGCACCATTGAACCCAGGGGTATGTCTTTCTATGCAGAATCCTCCTCCATTTTTTGAATTACATCAATATCAGATACATTGATGGGGTTGCCAGATTGTAACCATAGATCCACAACTTCATGAAAAAGGGGCAAGTTTCCATGAACAACATTTGGAAGCTTTGCTAGTGGAATACTGACTAAAGAAGTGTCTACTGCAGTCTCTCGTTCAGCCCCAAGAATGTATACAATGTCCAAAGTCCTTAGCTGGTCACAAATTTCATAGTGGAGCAATAGGGGGTTCACCCAGAGTAGATTCAGCAGATTCTGAGTGGAGAAAAAACTATCAGGTACCTCCTAACCTTTGGTGAAGCTCACCAATGCAGGTTGGTCTCAGAATTTCCCCTCAGACTCATCAAACTGGTCTGGGGACTCAGCTGTCATCTGCTCTGTCCCTTAGAGCAGTTCTGTTGCCTGTTCCCCACCACTATCACATACACGCCAGCTGGTATTTCTACTCATGCCATCCATTGCTCCCTCTTGCAGGAGACCTTTATCAAGATGATGTCAGATTTTGAGAGGATCACACTAGACAACAATGTCAAGACAGATCAGATTCTGGTAATGGTGGAGATAGAAGAGTTAGTTGGGGCCCCCATGTCAAAGGACATTGAGTTGTTCTACAAGTTCCATGCAGATGGCTTTCACCTCAAGCTATTCTAAAGCCCATCCTGCATGACATGCAGGTACAATGACCATCTCAACCTGAGCTGCCCAATCCAACAAAAACTAATCTTAGCAAATATGAAGGTTGGTCATACATGGGCAATATTGATGATGGACCATTGGGAAAAGGGAAGGGCACTCTTTTGCCCTTGGAGGAGCTGAGTCAATTCGATGATTCACTGAAAATCTGCAATTCACATTACTTATCACAATTTGCTGCATTCTTCATCAATGCGAGAGCCAAGAGATCCATTGCTGAAAGTTGTATTTGTTTTTTTGACCGCCGCCCGACCGCAAAGTTGGTCAACGATCTCGATACATTCTAGACATACATGGTTATGTGATGATTGAAACATAGATCGTCTTTCGAGGACCTACAATGTGTGCACAGATGTGAGAGTAAGAGAAAGGTAGACGTGCAGCGAAAGCCAGCGACAGTCCACGCTCCCCCTCGAATTGTGTAAGACCCGAAAGAGCCCTATATTGTTATTTATTGTCACTACCTCCCCGAATCAGAATTGGGTAATTTGCATGCCTGCTGCCTTCCTTGGATGTGGTGGCCGTTTCTCAGGCTGCCTCTCCGGAATCAAACCCTTATTCCCCATTACCCGTTGAAACCATGGTAGGCCTAGTTATCCATGTAGCAAGTCATCATCAAATAAACTATAACTGATTTAATGAGCCATTCGCAGTTTCACAGTACAAAGTCGTTTATACTTGGACATGCATGGCTTAATCTTTGAGACAAGCATATGACTACTGGCAGGATCAACCAGGTAACTACCGTTCCACGAACCCGAGCAGTTTCCTCCTCGAGTCCTAGCCCTCTATTAAGAAGCGTTCACCTCCGTTCGATGGGGCTGGAGTTTCGTCGACCATGATCAAATGTAGAGAGCGATCAGCACCACCGAGGCGACGCGAGTCACCCCCGGCAATTCCGACCTCACCTCTCTGCCTTGTTCCCCCGATCTCACATATCTCAGGCAAGTTTCCCTACGTCTCGTCGACGTAGATCACCGCCTTCGATGAGGACTACCAGCGACCGGCGACATCAATGCCTCACGGTCACGGCGGATCCTCGAGTGGTTAACTGTCTCTGGTCTGACCATCGGCAATCAATCCACACCCTTCGCACAACGCTGACACTCCCCACGATGGAGGTATCAGACTCGATTGGACCACAGATCGCGAGCGACCTGCACACGCCCGGCCTTCACCCTTTCCCAATCAGTACATCCTGACTGTGCAGGCACGTCCATGACTAGGTCCAGAAGAGGCCGGTCACAACGAGGCATACTTGACTGAGCACAGAAAAGCAAGACTTGGACTAGTCTCGCCTCCCTACGCTACGCTTTCAACCACATCCTTCGACCGTACGATCAACGAGTAGCAAAGTGGTCTAGCAAACGACGGACCGGCGGATCAAACCAGCCCGTCAGAAAGCATTAGGGACCATTCGTTGGTATCGCTGAATTCAAAGCATCAAGCAAAGTGATCTCACCATCTCAGACTCGGACGATCGATCCTCGTCATTAGATAGCTTCGCTGACCATTCATTGGTTGTGCTCAACCTGACACATCAAAGCTCCTCCCCGACCAACGAGTCAACCATAAACTCACAAGGTAGGCAAATCAGATCATAGCAAAGTGGTCTAGCCAACGAAAGACCGGTTCGATCAAACCGGCCCATCAGAAAGCATCAGGGGACCATTCGTTGGTATGACCGAATACCTACAATACATGCAAGTTTGCCTGGCAAAACACTAGCCAAGCGACAAGCAAAGTGGTCTAACCACCAACGAGTCAACTTCGTTAGATAGCATTAGGGACCATTCATTGGTTGTC
>JBBPRK010001505.1:0-11855 GCA_038093075.1 Boletus patriciae | reverse complement strand
GGGCTATATATATCATGATTACTGATCATCGATCAGCAGTGCCAGCCTGAGGCGAGACTGGCCTGTGGCCACATGAAGCTGACCACGCCACCATCGGATGCTATATATCACTCCCGGTCCAAAGTTGAACATATTTGGGGATCCCTGTCCAACTCGGGCTATGTATGCCATCACTAAGCATGATGGCTTGACGGGATTATCAGCTCGGCCTGTCGTGTCAAGGTTTGCTTCTTTCCTTCTCGAGCACTGGCAGTCTCGCCAAAATTCCAAGGGGAAGCCCTCAGACATGTTTCCACGCAGACGAGCTTATCGGCCCTGGAAGCCAAAATGTATCCTTTCTTTAACGCAAAACTGTCCGGAATGTTGTCCCGGTCTTCCGAACTCAAACACAGTTTCTCTAGCTTTTCCAGCCCTGCCTGGCAGCCTGAAGGTGTCCCCAACGAGCTGATGGTTACGCTTTGACTCGCGTATCCTCGTGAAGGCTGGGTTTGACATGTGTCATCTTGCTGGCGCTCTGGTTCTTTGAGCTCAGTAATAATCCCAATTTCCGCCATTCACTCCCAGGGGTTCAAAGTGTTTCTGGGCCTCGCGTCAAGCGAACATGGTTCCCGGTTTTCTAGCCTTTTGCAGATTTCGCACATCCGCGATTGGTTCTGTTGGTAGGAATCCTACAGGCATCACACGTGTCCAATGCTGAAATGTTTTTCGGCCTCTGCAGCATACCATACCTCGTTTACCCAATGAACTCAGACGACGTGCTCTTTTGGGGTCGCTTCTCCGATCGGGTCATGGGGGTCGTGATCACCTCCCTATTTATACAGCGCGGAAGTGCTCTGGGGCACACTACTACTCAGGTGTGGATCCCTCTTGCAGTTCTCCTGACATCTTCTGTGTACCACTTTGTTACGACGTGATGCCAAGCAAGGGTGCGGAGGGTGCGCTCTCAAAAGCATCTTCCACTCCTTCGATCATTTATGTACACTCTCCCACTATGCTCTACCGGTGCGCGTCGCTCACCGCTGACAGGTCGAATTTGAAGACGAGGATCAGCGAAATCCTCAGAATTATCGTCTCCTCAAAAAATGGGCCATCACTCTGACGACCTGCTGCTTCGCCGGAATGGCAGGTTGCTCATCTCGCCTTCGTTACGTTTCACGACGTGCCTCATAGTACCCTTCAGTCGCAGCTTCATCTTCATTTTCTATTAGTACACCATCCTTGGCGCGGGATTTACATTGTTCCGACTTGCAGGCCGCGCTGGGCCTCGGTCTCTACGCTGTGGGTTTCGGTATTGCTCCGCTGATCACCTCATCCTTTAGCGAGGTCCGCTCTCGTTGCATATTTTTGATCCATTGCTCACACTCCTCTAGGAAGTTGGTAGAAGACCGGTATATATATTTTCGTCAGTCATGTACACCCTCACCCAGGTTATGGTTGCACTGTGAGAATTGTACCCGTTATCTCCCACACTGGTCACAATAACTAGCACGCAGGGCACCAAACATCGGAGTGGTACTCGCAGGTCGCGCTCTCGGAGGAATATTTGGCTCTACAGGGGCTTCCCTGGTTGGGGGTAGTATCGCGGATATCTGGAAGCCCCAGGAGTAAGTGCTGTCCGGACCACACCCCTTTTTACCCTCATGTTATGCAGGCGAAGCCTGCCGATGACGTTATTCGCTTTTACATCGCTATTTTCACTCGGGCTCGGCTCGGTTATCGGAGGTGTGATATCCAGTTCCTTTCTCGGCTGGCGATGGGTCCAATGGATACATGTTGCGTAAGGAGCAGTTGCTTTTTCATTTCGTCAGCACAATGACATGCTCTCTACAGGTTTTCGTGTCTTTTCATCATCGTTGTTGTGCTGGTGATGAGCGAAACGCGTTCCTCCATTATCCTTATCCAGATCGCACGGTCCCAACGTAAACTCACCGGGAATGACATTCATAAAGCCAGGGCCGAGATCGATAAGGAGAGCCTCTGGAGCCTTATCAAGACATCCTGCACTCGGCCATTATGTGTGTCGTGCATGCTCCGTGACGATCTACAGCGTTGATCAATATTAGATTTTTTGCTTACTGAGCCTATCGTACAAAGTTTCAGTGTGAGTCCCTCTTGGCGCTGCATTCTCCGTCTTCTGACTGACATGTTTGGTTGTAGATATGGTGTGGTTTCACTTGGGGCGTGGTTTATTGCTTATTGGAGTATATGGCCTGCCCACGATCCAGGGACGTATCGACTCATTGGACTTTTAGAGCAATAACCCCCATGTTTCAAACGATTTATGGTTTCAACGTTCAGGAGACTGGATATGTATATATGACCTCGAGGTGAGTCGAGACCTCTGCCTGATTCGGACCAGTACCCATTTCACACAAGTGTCGGTGCCACCGTTGGATTCTTCGCCAACTTGTATCAAGATAAACTCTACCGGTGGGGGTTTCTGGGTCATATATGACCGAAAACGATTGGAATACTTTAACCAGGAGACACTTTTCTCGCAAGCAACAAGAAGCGCGGCTGTATCTTGTGTGCGTTGCTGCGCTGTGTCTTCCAATTGGCATGTTTATCTTTGCCTGGACGGCATCACCAAATATACACTGGATGGCACCTATCGTCGGGCTGTCGGTCAGCTGCGATTCTTTCTTCACTCCCTTGAATATTCCCCTCATTCTGTCTTGAAGGTGTTCATGAGTGGGGTCATGGTCATCCTCCAAGTGACGTTCCTGTACCTCGCAGACTGGTACGTTCGTCTCGACTTGGCAAGGATCGCCTCGCTTCAATTGACATCAACCAGCTATAATACATACGCATCTTCCGCCCAAGCCGGGCAGAGTTTATTCCGTACGTCATCTACACTTGGCCGCTTGTATCCCCCTCCTCGTTTGGATTCATCTATCTTTCCGCAGGGAACCTGATGGCTTTGGTATTCCCGCTCTTCACCCAAAAAATGTTTGCCGCATTGACGTACAAATGGGCGCTCACGCTCTTTGCCGTTCTCGCTCTCGTGATGGCCCCAACACCATTCGTACGTCCAAGTCCTATTTCTATTTCTATTTATCTCCCCCTCTTTCCCCCCCTTGCTTTTGTTATCGGCGCAGATAGACGGCCTAAACTGATTCGTAACCATGGTTCTTGTGGTGGTGATATTATAGGTGTTATTTTTCTATGGATCCAGGATACGTGCGCGCAGTACCGCCTCCCGAAATATCTTGGCTACAGACACGCCAGCGCCACACCCTCCTTGCGGGTTTTCGCCATCACATTCAGGATTGGACAAGGTTTAAACGTCGAAACCAATCCCCTGGTTATTTTCGTTGCTTGTGGGTATGCACTTTCGGATATGCAAGATTAGACTGCGGGGTGTATCCGGGTCCCGACTCTGCTGGTTCAGGGCGCTGGGCACGACTAAGAGTACGGCTATATTTTATTCTCCATGGAACGACTAGAAGATCGATGTTCGTATTGTGCCAAATGTAGTACATGCCTTCCTCCGTTGTTAGTTTCCGTCGCCGTGTTGCTACATGAATAACGTACGAGGGCATGAACATTAATTAATTGGGCCTAATTGGGCCTAAAAGAAGAGAAACCCCCTAATCCGACGACAATGATATCACATCGTCATCTAAATCCCGTTTGTTCGCGTGCTTCCAAGGGCCCTTGGGTGGAGGGCTCACTTTCCGCTTCTTCGATGTCCCTATCGAGTGCCGCAGTGAATACTCCCAAACCCCATCCTCATCGCTGCGCTCCGCATCTGAAGGTGACGCCTCGTCGATGTCATCTACCAGCTCATCTTCCTCTTCCTCTTCCTCTTCTGAAGCATCGACGACATCATATGGTCGTTTTTTCGCCAGTGCATTGCCCGGCGGGGGTGGCAGCCGGGACGGTCCTGCTACCCCGGGGACTCGTGCACTGTCCACCCCAGTTTTAGCTTTGACCGCAGCAGGACCATCGGTCTGTGCTTGCTGTTTCTTCTTCCTACCTGCTGTCGCATCCGTCCAGGAGGACTTGCGCTGGTGCGATCGTCTGAAGGAGTAATGGATCCGTGGACCCTTGCCAGCCAATATGTCTGCACGAGTGAATCGCGTGAGCCGAAGAGCAAGTTCGCCTGGTACGATGTACACGTTGACGCTGTATGCAGTGGACGAGAACGCCTCCCCCAGGTATCGTGAGACGAGTAAATGCACGATAAGCAATTCGAGGTCCTAGATAACGTCCCGACCACCACCCCATTGTCGTCAGCTTCGGATAGGAGAGACGGCGAAGCAGAAAGCGGCGTTTGAAAAGAGATGAGGTACAGCTCATGACAAAGTACACGTCCGAAAAAGTGGAATTAAAAAGATGAAAGTAATCACGTACGTCTTTGTTTAACACGACTTCTCCTCCAGCGATGGCGCCGTAGTCCAAGCGGACCTTTTCCTTGACCTTCTTCCGCTTACTCCCAGCTTCAAATGAACCTCCGGCTGCCCCTCTCGCCAAATCGCTCAATCCGGCGATTGTTTGCCTCCCTCCTTCGGAATCAATAGCCTGAACAATCTTGAGAGTTTGCCACGCCTCGAGCGTGACGTCTTTATTGAACACCGTCCCCATGGGATGCGTGCAATTGTCACAATGTCCGCACTTATCCATCGCACTCGATTCTTCGGTCGTCCACGAGGCCATGGAAAGATCAGTGGATGCCGAGAAGTATCTGAAATTGGAGTTATGAATCATTGAGAACACATTCAACGCGGTGGACGCGTGTGGGTAGGGAGGACACACTTGGCGAACAAGATCTTGCGGCATTCTTGCATATCCTGTGCAAAGCGTAGCATCTCATACACTGCAGTGTTGACAGTTCAATGAACACGCGAGGTGGAGTCGAAGAAGTGGAGCGAGACGCACACTTTGCCTGTCCGTCCGTGTCCGAACACGTTATGGATGACTGGCGTGTGGCATCTTGGGGTCTGTAGTAGAGAACACAGTCCGCATCTCCACCGTCTCTTCCAGCTCTCCCGGATTCTTGATAATAACCATCCAGCGACTTCTGGGAAATGGAGCTCTACCTTAGACACTGCGAACAGCAAGGACTTGGCGGACCCGAAGGTACCACTCACAGATATCTATTTTCGTCAGGACTCAAACGACCACAGGAAAGATGGACATCTCCTTACCGTATGATGCAGCACGAAGCGTACGTTCCCTTTATCGATACCCAGTCCGAACGCTGTCGAGAGTCATGTACACACCATTTGGGGTAAAACTGCGCAAAAAAGACATACCGATTGTCGCACAAACGACCTGAACAAGACCCTCTCTCCATTGTCTGTGAAGCGCCTCCTTCTGAGCATCGCCTACGTTTGCGTGATACACGCCAGTTCTAATTCGACCTTTGCTCTGTTCTTGCAAGCTAGTTGCGACAGTCTCTGCGTCCTGTTGTCCATTCTAGAAAGCGCTCGCCACCAAACGAGTCAGATACATACCTTCTTCGAGAGGCAATAAATAATCCCGCTATCGTTCTTGTGTTTCTGCAAGATGTACTCGGACATGACTTTGATCATTTCTTTTGCAGACGAGGGTTTGGGAACCACCGCATAGTGTAGATTCTTCCTATACAGCGGTGCAGAGAAATAGACCGTTCCTTCCCGAGGAGCGGCTGGACGAATGGGTAGGTCCCGTGATTGTAATCATGCCTATTGCACCCGTACCTTTTCCGTCTATAACTGGTTTCATGTGGAGGATCTTGAGGATGTCTTGAAGGACCTTCGGTGGACACGTGGCGGACAAGGCGAGGATGGGTACGTGCGGGAAGAATTGTCGGAGGACACCGAGTTTTTTGTAGTCAGGCCTAGTGTGCATTTGCAATGAACAACATCTTTCTCAGACTTGGATGACTATACCTGAAATCGTGGCCAAGCTGGGAGACACAGTGAGCCTCATCGATGACGATACGAGCTGGACAGTCTCAGTCAACTCAAAAATTCGGTTTTGTAGATGGAAGACATACCTAACTTTCCACCTTCCACGAGTTTGCGCAGAAGAGACATAAATCCCTTGCTTTTCGCGATTTTCTCTGGCTAAAGGTGGTTGTAGCCATAGGCGTCTATCCAGCCGAAAGAGAAGGACGCACAGTAACATAGCACAACTTTATCTCCTTTTGTTGTGGCCCTGCTCGTGAAGATGCCATTGCGGTTAATCGCTGCTGAATCTCACTCGCTTGTGTCTTGGAAGTTCCGCCAGTCAACATGACAGCGTCGACTTACAAAACTACCGTGAACGCAATCGATGTGTAAAGAGTGCAGACTTACCGCCGGCTTCCTGGAGATGTAGAATCTGGTCTGTTATCAGCGAAATAAGCGGTGAGATGACCAGAGTGCAGCCCGGCATTAGTAAGGCTGGGAGCTGATACGTCAGCGATTTGCCGCCACCTCTCGAACATAAAAGTTAAGACGACTTGTAACACAAGTGAGAGAACCGCAAACCTGTTGGCATCACGCAAACGACGTCGCGACCATCCATGTTGGCATTGCAAGCCCTAGACCCCTTCAACGACGTACAGAATCAAAGGAAGCCCATACTGCTCACCCTTGTTGGCAGAGTCGAAAGTTGGTGATTCCGAACACCTTCTTCATCGTCCCCTTTAATTGAGGATCCCAGTCGAATTCTATGGTATAGTCGATTGTTCCACTCGCTCTGGCTTTTCCCTTTCCATTAACTGTGGTGTTTCCAGCGGACTGCGCGCTTGACGCCATCTTATTCTGTCGCATCACCTCTTGCTTCTCTTGAAGTAGGTTTTGTCGCAGAGCCTTCAGTTGCTCTATCTGTTCATCCACCCCCTTGATCTCAGATTCGAGAGCGGATAAACGGGTATTCATCTCGTGTTTGCGAAGATACGAAGGTTGTTCTGATCCTTTGGATGCCTCGGTAATACCCAAGTCTTTTTGATACTCGAATCGAGACATCTCGAGGATTGCTTCCATCTGATGGAAATCACAAATTTGATTATTAGCAGAGCGAGGAGTGCTCACGTCGTCGGAAACTGCGTAGTCAGAGTGATATCCATCCATCCTGTCCTTGTGGCCAAAAAGCCGGTCTCTGCGGTGCGTACTCCAGCGTTGAGTATGCGGGCGGGACCGGTGATGGCCGTGATTAGGCAAGGGGCACGCGACGCGTTTATTTGGTAATGTTTGAGCCCGTCTTTAGAGCGCATTGACAATCTTGGACTTCCAGGAACCCCGAAGCGAGTAAATCCCTTGCTTCGAACTACGTCCAAGGCACTTCTGATAACCGGAGGTTTGCAGTCCAGCAGCCGGCTCATTCTTGCTGACTCGCTGTCCTATTTAGATCCAAGGTAGACGTTCAGCTGGAGACTTTCCCAAGTTGTTTAACTTCCTCCTCAGGCTAATTCGCGGGGTCCGAGTTTCTCAGTATCCAGTCGTGCATTGGCTGATTTCCCGACTTTCTTTCTTTGGGTTAGTCCCACCCGCCCAGGAAATTCCCATCAACTTGAGATCACAAGCGAGTATTGTGGCTGCGCGTCGCGTGAAGACCCGAAACACTACCTTAGGGGCCCCAGAATCGTCATTTTTACCTGAATCAAGGAGCCTCGTGCTTCTGGGGTGAGGACGCCTTTATGGACAGTATCGTCGAACGAACACGTAGGTAACTTTGCATCATTGTTTCCAAACGTATCTCATGCCAGTCACTCGGTCTCTTCAAATAAAGCAACTGCTATCTCTCGATGGAAACAGTGGCTCGTTCCGCAAGCTCAATCACGTCGACCAGATCCTTTACAGGATGAATACCAACTTCTCACCATGCCCTCCCAATCGTCTTCCGAAATCAAAGAACCGGACGAAGCTGGTATTTCTTCGCCCCTCGATCATGGTTTTCCCTCGACAAAGCGCACTCGCCCTTCGATCGCTTTTGACTCTCCGACGTCGCTTGTTAAAAGCCTATACGCACGTTTCCTCAGTCTCTGGACGCCGTCTTTTACGTATGCGATCCTCGGCGGGCAACTGTTGAGTTTTGCCGTCACATGTTCGTCCGTCGCGACGAGCGCGTTGGTTGAACGGCATTGGATCTTGCCTAGTACGCAGACGTTCTTCCTGTAAGCTGCACGTCTTCTGCGATCATGTGTGTCATCATATTTTTCTGGTGTCATAGTTATCTCTCCATCTTTATTGTATATACACCTTATACTATTCATAGATGTGAGTGTCGAACTCCAAACTACCGTTCATTCACTCACCTCTCTAGATGGACTTGGAGGTTGGGCAAAGGTCGTAATGCGGGATGGGTGGAAATGTGGGTAGTCTAAATATAGGGCTTGCTTCCTTTTCTTCCTTAACCCTTCCTCTTCCAGACTTTCTCTTATCGTTTGGTGATGCGCAAGGAAACTTTCTTGCTGTTAAGGTGAGTAATGCACAGCTAGCACGTCCCCGTCATCCGAAACTTGACACTTATATTCGTAAAAAGGCATATGGCTATACCGACCTTTTGTCGTGTATGTTGCTAGACGCGTGAGATACTTGCCTATGATTGTGTTTTGGTGCCAACTTCTTTTTACAGATGGTCTATCCCGGTGTGCCTGTTTTCTAGTTGGATATATATGAAAACAAAGTACCACTGGACGCAAGTATTGGTAGGTCTCGGTCGGCTTCGCTTGGCGACGTTTTGTGTCGACTCATTCTGCAGGGCGTCGTGATCTCCATCGGGGGTCTTTGTCTCCTCGTCGTGTCCGACTTGGTCACTGGTAAAGATGGACATGCCGAGCGCCGTGGGATAGGAGACGCCTTGATGGTCGTGGCTGCCACGATCTTTGGTATTTGTGCGTACTCGGATGAATATATCGTGAACCAGGTAGACCCACCCTTGGCACAGCGAACGCGACAGAAGAATACTTTGTGAGACACTCGCCGCTCTACGAGGTGCGTATGTCATTGAGTACTTCTGTGGTCCTGAATGCATGAACCCCAGGTCGTCGGACAAATTGGCATGTGGGGTACCCTCGTGAGCGGCACCCAAGCATTCGTTTTGGAACGGGATTTGGTAGCGCTTGCTCCGTGGGACAGTGGGACGAGTGGGTGGATCCAAACTTTGCGTTGCAACTCACTGACCCGATTGTAGTTGGACTTCTGCTCGTATATACGTTATGTAACCCCTATCTTGCTCGTGAAGGATCACGAAAACTGATAAGGCGACAGCCTTATTCGTGTTCTTCTCACTGGCGCCGTTGCTGTTCCGCACAGCGTCGTCATCCTACCTTAACATGTCCTTACTCACCAGCGACTTTTATGGACTCATCTTTGGTATGACGCCTCACTTACCTTTGGACAACCGATACTGACCATGTACGAACAAGGACTCTTCTTCTTTGTGTGTGCCGTTTCAGTACTCCAGGCTGCCCGAGTGTTTCTAACGCCACTCTTCTTCGACAGCACTATTCCCCATACTGGTTATACTTTCCTGCGTTCGCCCTGGTTATGTCTGGCCTTGTCGTATACTTTTGGCATGCTACACGTACGTAACTTTCCATCCTTGTCGTCGGCGCAAGACTAATCTCGCTTGGCACACCTTCCAGCCGAAGAACAGGGGGAATACGATGTCCGGATACCTTCATATGTATCGCATGGGGGAGATATAGAGAGTTAGACCACGTCTCTGTTTCGTTTTCGTCCAGACTATCACCCATCGCCCGTTCGGGCTTGCTTTTTCGTCAGGTCACAGGCAACGCATGTGACCCGCTCGCACCGGTGAACTGTCAATGGCCGTGAGACGATGTGGTGTGGCGTCATCCTCGTACACCTTCCATACCTCTTTTCCCAATCGGGGCCATCTGTCAGTGAGCGAGCCAGAAGAGACAAGGAGGGTACACCGATGAGGTGGCTGATACGGTCCGAGTCGTCGCACCCTCGCTCGATGACCGTATAGCCGTATGTGGAAACCCTCTGCGCGGACTTGGCTTGGTTGCACCCGCTGGGCAAGCGTCGTCGTGTGGCGTATGTCCACGACGGTACGTCGGGCCGTGATTTCCCCCTCTCGCAAATCGGACGAGTGTTTTTGGTGCCAAAGACCCCGTACCTGGTCCGTAAGTACATGGTGTCCGTATTCGTGTCCGTATTCGTGTCCGTGTCCGTGTCCGCAACGAAACTCTCGGTCCACGCTTCCCTTGGCGTTGACGGTGACAAGACGACTGTGCATTCCCGTTCCGCGTAGCCCGTAGGGGGCATACCCTGGGATACCGAGCGCCGGTACGCCCGAGTCCATACCGTACATGACACAGGCCCATGTGCATGAGCGCACTCGGGGCGTTCCGTTTTCGGATGTGACGGGGACGTCCCCCACTCTCAGGCTGCCGGCCCGGGTTCTGTATCTGGGCCTTGGCTTTGCACCAAGCCACGAAGCACCCTCCGCAGTCGCGTGTGACGACGAACTGGATAGGGGAGCTCGCACTCGGTGGCAGTGCACACTCAAAAACAGTCACACGGACTCGGAGGTGGTGGGTGGTTTCGAGTGCGAACTTTGAAGCGAGTATGCACAAACTCGGCGCTGTCACGGTGTCGTCGGTTCGCACACAACGCCTTGTCCCTTGTCCCTCGCCCCTCTGCACGAGTGCACGATGCTAGTTGGCACACGGCGTCCATTCGGATCCCAGGCTTCTCTGGGTCTCGTGAGTAAGCCATCGTACACCGTAAGTACCCCCGCGTCGGATCTAGTCCGAGACGAGAGAACGCCCCCAAAAACAGAGCAAGGTGCCTCGAGGAGCGCGGATCAACGCACTCTGATGCATGCGGCGTTCGAAACGCCTGGGAGTCGGCCGACCCCTTCGCCAAGTCACCATCCCAGTACATACAACCAATATCACTGTAACATCCCCCTTTCTTCCCCGTCCCCACTCTCCGCGTAATTATGTAGTCACCTATAATCAATTGATCATCACTTGAGTGGCTTGAGATACGCCCCGGACCACGCCACCCACACACAACGGAAGCCATTCACCCCTCAGTCACTTGTAATCACAGATCCAACAACGCTCGATATAATCACCAAGTCACATCCACGCCCCCATGACAGAAAAAAGAAATACCGTATAACTAACTATACCATACAAAGCGCAAGTATACGTATGTATTTAAATTTCCTCTCTCCCAACCTTGCTTGCTATATATTATGTTGCATGGATCGAAACGGGGGCGCAACTTGAACTTCAAAGACTCCAAAAACAAAAACTAAAAAAGATAAATGGTCATAATCATGCTCCTTCCTCCCTCGTGAATGCAACGCATCGTACAACATATCCACCACAAATGACATGCAGGAAGGAATCAAAATGGATGACAAGGAGAAACAGAGATTAGTGTGAAAAAAAACGAAACAACCAATCGATCAAAAAGAGTTAGAGGTAAGAACGCGAATGGTGGGGTGATGGTACATTTTCAGGTGAACGGTAAAAGAGAGAGAAAGAAGAATGAGGATAGTGTCGGCTTTTCGCTCCCGGGGTGCGCGTTCGTGGGGGGGCGGAATAAAAGCATAGATCGGCTAGATGGTTGATGGGTGGTTGATTAGGTGTCGCTTCGAAATCACGTCGGATAAACTGAGATGCAAGGACGGATTTTGGACGAAAAGGAAGGCAAGATGAAGCGCATAGACGAGGCGCCGTCGGAGTTTAGATCTCCATACGCTCCTCCCCGGGTCCGAATCCGAGTGTGTGCGCCTGGGCCTTGTCCCGCACACGTCCAGGTCGTCTTCCGCGCAACTGACTCACACCCTCTTCGCCACCTCTCGAGCGTTCCCCAGCCTCCGACTCTATACTGCCGTCTTCCATCTCCAGATCCTCTCCGCACCGATCTAGACCCCTGTTCGATTCCGACATCGAA
>JBBPRK010001504.1:0-11862 GCA_038093075.1 Boletus patriciae | reverse complement strand
AGGCTGTTGAAGATGAAGATGACCCTGCCATCATTAGAGACACTGCCAATGAGGCAATGGGCAGGACCAATGAAACCACCAAAGCAGAATTGTGTTTGTGCTTGTGTATATCAACTATCCAATAAAACTGATTAGTACTATATGGCTTGCCTTCAAAAGGAGTGGGTCTCACCAGTATATGCTCTCTTTGAGCCAAATCTTCAGATCATAGAAGTCAATGGTTGGCAGTCCCATCAGTTCAAGTGCATTGCATGCAGTTGTAAAGCAACTGTGCATTGTTTTCTCAACAAAAAGGATGCACAGTTGAAGCACACACCAAAGTTATCAGTACATACCAATAAAATGGATCAATCACCACTGTATTTGAGCAAAGAGGAAAAGGGAGGAATTTTACATACTCCTAACAACACACCCATCCAGAGACAAGGTGCATCCTCATTGTTACTGTGGTGCATTATGTCTGACAATGCAATGTTGAATAAAGAGCCCAAATAGTGCAATGGATCTGTAAGAACCTGTGGTCATATATGATTGTGCAGGATTGAGTGTTTTAGTCACTCATGAAGATGGGTTGACCAGAATACCACTTACTCTCTCAGTACACTCTTTCACACAACATAAGACTCATGTTTGCATGAACACAGAAGTGCATAGCTAAAATGTTGAAGGTCAGTTCATTCTCAAGCATCAACATCAGATGGGATATGATTTCTTACTAGATGTATGAGGATAAACTGAATTTCACCACAGATGCTTGGACGTCCCCAAACCACCAAGCATATGTAACATTTTCAGTGCTTCTTGAACATGACAGCAAGGCACTATCAATACCATTAGATCTGGTTGATGTGGCACAGGTGAGTACTAGTGACTCATGAGGATGTTGCTGCTGACACAACACCATTAGTCACATACTGGGGTCCAGCTGGCCATTGTATTTGCAAAGATGCTACAAGATTTTGGAATCTCAGATAAGGTAAATTCAAGGTTCTTGTGTGCTTACCTTGTATTGAATTTTCTAGATCTTGAGTGTAACACATGATTGTTACGCGAGACGTACTACAAAGGACGTCGAAGATAAAGCTACCTAGAGAAGGAGCTCACGAAGAGTCACAATGTCTCTAGACAGCGATCTTAGGATTGTGAAGGTTTCAGGAAGGGTATTTCAATGAGTACTCAAAGGGGACTTGAGGGATCTTAGGACTTTGGAGGAGAGAGGACACAAGAGTACGCTAGATTGCGCAGAACAAGTGTAAAGATACAAAGTACAGACAAGTCTCTATATAACTAAGGGACATGTCATCATGGAAGGTCGGAGAATGTCGGAGAAGGATGAGTAATGGGAACTATGTACTAGGCACGAGAGAGCCTAGTGGTGAAGATAAAGTCCAAGGTGAATAAAAGAACAAAGATAAGGAATATTCCCTTCTGGTAGTAAGGAAGAACAGTGTGGGGAAGTCAGAGGATAAACATGCGGGAATGAAAGGGATGTACTACAAGAAGTAGGGAAACATAATCATACCTACACATCCCAAAGAGGATGTGGATGCGTCAGGAAAAGACTGAGAGAAGAAGGTTGTAAAAGAGGAGAAAAATCATAACATTACCCCCTTCGTACCATTGAGCCCCAGGCTCAATCAACACTCCTCTAGATGGGACTGGGTTGAGTGGAAGAGGTACCTGCATAAATATGCATTGCCTGTTCAACAGAAAGTGTCTCAATAGGACAGTCGTCCGCCACATGTCCATGTTGATTACAAACTGTGTACACTCGGATTGGGCAGAAATGATTGGAATGTCCCCATCAATGACAAAAGTCACATTGGGTAGTGAGACAAGCGGAAGGGGAGTGCCCTGGAGCAGATTGACGACAGTGGGGACAAACGTAGAGTGGGCAATCCTCTCGATAGTGACTGAGATTATGACACTGAAAGCATTTGGTGAGGGTAGAGGCAGGTCAGCAACTGATGGGGACGTGGACAACTCGAGTGGGGGCGGAGAGGATTCATGTTCCGTTGGGAAGAGACTGAAGAAAGGCCCTGTTGAGGGCAAGGACTTCTTCGTCAATTCCTCCATACTTAGACTTGGATTCTATGGCGGTGGGAGAGGAGGTGCCAGTAGAGGGAGGAGGAGATGAGAGTCGAGATAGAAGTGTGGACAGGGAGGACAGAGTCTCAGACGGAGGGGGAATGGGAACAGGTGGTAGAGATACGGGTGCGGGAAGTTCTGTTTGCTCAAGGTAGTGGTTGCGTTCTTCCATAGTTATGGAAAAGAACACTGGTTGGAACGTGGGGTATATGGTGTCGGAAGGGATCCGCTCGACAAAGGTGTGGAAGCCATGTAGGTGAAGGAGATTGAGGATGTGTGGTGTTGAGAGAAGTTCGGAGGGGAATGCCAAAGGCAGCGGGTAAGTCACTTGGCACTGCGAGGGCGTGGTATTGTTGTGTGGAGGAAACAAGGTGAAACAGGTGGATGAGCTCCTGGCAAATCACGTCTTCATCATAAAGAGGGAGGTCCTCTACAACGCAGAGGATGGTGGGGTTTGCGAGGATACCTGTGTAAAGTAAATGGACGGCGTAGTTGGGTAGCAAGGTAGGTATTACACAATGCGAGTGCAGCGGAGAAGTGGAGAAGGTAGAGGACAAAGAAGAGGAAGAATGAGATGAGGAAAGAAACAACATATTGGTTGTCAAAGAGTAATTGATCAAAAAACATTCACTAGGGGGGTACTTCACAAAGAGACACCGCTTCCTAGGAAGAGAGAAAGAGGGGAAAGAATGAAAAATCAGGCGAGATGATGGGAATGTTTATATTCAGAAAGGATAAGTGGAGAATGTTGGAGATTGCTCTCAGGTTCCCACATATTTTCAGATAAAAGATATCCTTTCCATATGGTCAGGTACAGTTGTTGTTCAGGAGATTCCTTGTGAGAAATAATATGATCCACTTCATATTCTTCTTTGTTATCTATGAGGTCAGGTGGTAGCTTCACAAAGGAGGGACCATGTGCTTTGGTTTGCTGATAAGAAGATAGAAGTGAGGCATGGAAAACATTGTGTATTTTCCATGTGGAAGGAAGTCGGAGTCGGTAGGAAAGGGGGAATAGTACCTGTGTAATTTCAAAAGGTCCATGGCATTTAGGCACAAGTTTCCTAGATGGGTAGGGCAATCGGAGATTGGTGGCTTCTAGCCATACCTTATCACCTACTTTCCAAGGGGAGAACTTCTGAGAAGACTGTTTGGACATGATTCAATGAGTGGTCTCATGGGCGGAGAGGGCTTCCTTTCGAGCAGCTTCAAGGGAGGTGAGATGGTTGTCTAATGCAGGGAGGAAGGTCTTTCCGAGTGGTGGGTAGGCTCTAGGTTCGTATCCGAGGAGAAGGGAAAAGGGAGAGGCTTTGGTCGAGCTATGGGGGATGGAGTTATGGACAAATTTGGCTGAGTTGAGGAATTGAGCCCATTTCCAAGGATTATGGGTGCAGAAGATCCAAAGATAGGTTTCAATTTCCTGATTGGATCGTTTAGTTTGTCCATCTGTTTGGGGGTGGTAGGTGGAGGAGAGACGGATGTCGTACTTAAGGATATGGGCAAGTTCTCAAGCAAGGGCAGAGGCAAATTGTGGGCCTCTGTCCGAAATCATATAGGCCAAAGTGTTTGAATACATAGTCGAAAAAGAGTTGGGCAATTCTGTTTGCATCAACCATTTTGGAACAAGGGGCAAGAATCACCCTCTTTGTAAGGGCATGGTCGACCACGACCATTATGGAATTGAAGCCATCAGACGGGGGAAGATCAGTGATGAGGTCAACTGAGAGCTGCTTGAAGGGAAGGGTGGTGGAGGAGGGGATTGGAGTAACAGGGTGGTTAGATGGGTGATAACTTTGTTTTGTTGGCATATAGCGCAACTGGAGACAAATTTGGAGATAAAAACGGAGAGGCCCAGCCACCAAAAGTTACATTCAACAATGACCTTGGTACAGAAGTGACTGAGGTGGCCGGAGAGGGGGGAATTGTGGATAGAGTGGGGTAAGGACGATCGTGCGGCGGATGGGACATACATGCGATTCTGGAAGTAGAGGTGGCCATTGCTGAATGTCCAATCCTTGAGGGCAGAGCGGGGGAACAGGGGAGATCCGTTGGTGAGGTTGGAAAGGGCATGAAGTACAAGAGGGTTGGAAGATGAGGAAGATTTGATGTGACAAGCAAGAGCAAGGTCAAGGGCATTGTTACGGCTTGGTACGCCTAACAGTGTCCTAACGGACTTAGTCATTTTCTTTTCTTTCTTTATCTTATCAGATTAACTTATGACAGCTATGCTGTCCCTATGCTTCTCTTTTCTTTTCACATTATGCCTCATGCACTCCTCACCTCTTTCATCTCCATGCAGTGCATGGCTATGTCTTACTTCTTTTTTTCCATTCTGCCACTGCCGTGCAGTTGCCTCATGCATTACTTTGTTTCCATTTCATGGCCATGCTTGATGCATGCTTCTACCTCATGCCACTAGGATCCAGACTATTCTAGAACAGTCATCGGTCGATCCGATACAAACATGTACATACAATAGTAGTAGTATATAAGGGCGCAAGTCCCAGCCAGAGAACTCCAGTTTAGTTCTCTTGGTTTTCTACCCCATAAACGCCACTTGAACGCTCCTGCCCATTGCCAGTCGCTGGTCAGTACTTTTCGATCTTTGATTCCCTAGTGCACCCTTGATGGGTTTTTGGGTTGTTTCAGGTATTGATGACAACCAGTTCAGAAATGATAGAAGCGTTGACATTATCGGAGGAAGTGTCAATGAAGTCATGACGAGAGAGGGTGTTGGCAGGGGCCATTTTGGTGCCTGGGAGGACTTTCCAGATGATATCAAAGTCCTGGAGGATGAGGGACCAGCGAGCTTGACGTTGAGATAGTTTGCGAGGGTCTTTTAGGAGAGGTTTTTGTGGTCAGTGACAATGGTGACAGGATGAGAGGTTCCTTGGACATATTGTTTCCATTCTTCGAGTGCGAGGATTACAGCAAGGAGTTTGCGATCATAGATGTCGTAGTTTCACTCAGCAGGAATAAATGTCTTGGAGAAATATGTGCATGGATGTGAGTCACCATTGAGATTGTCTTGAAGGAGGACGGCTCTGACAGCAAAGAGGGAAGTGTTAGTCATAATGGAAAAGGGGTGGGTGACATCAGGGACACTAAGGACAGGTCTGGAGGAAAAGACACGTCGAAGGGTGTCAAAAGCCTTTTGTTGGAGCAAGGTCCAATTCCAGGGTTGGTCTTTTCGAGTTAGGAGGTTGAGGGGAGTGACAACATGTGAGAAGTTTGGGATGAACTTGTGATAGAAATTTGCAAACCCCAGGATGGAGCAAATGCCTTTGACAGAAGCAGGGGGTTTCCAGTTGCAAATAGCAGCTAGTTTGATAGGGTCCATTGCAATGTGTCCTTGACCAATGATCATGCCAAGGAACTCCATCTTGGAAGCATCAAAGAGACACTTGGAGAGTTTCAGGGAGAGGCCATGTTCTTGGAGATGAAGGAGCACACATCGGGTATGTTCATGGTGGAGTGCTAGATCTCCTTGAGTATGGATGCTGAGGTCGTCCATATAGATCTTAAGCCAAAGTTCAGCAATCATATCAGCAAAGATGTGGTTCATAAATGCTTGGAATGTGGGTGGGGTATTGCAGACCCCAAAGAACATGACTGTGGGTTCAAAGAGTCTGAAAGGAGTGATAAACACAGCCTTCCATTGATCCGTTTCCCTAATTCAGATGTTGTTATACCCCCAACGGATATCAAACTTGGTAAACAAGGTGGAATCCTTCATGTTGTCGATGAGTTCAGGGATAAGTGGTAGGGGGTAAGCATTCTGAATGGTATGGGAATTTAGATAACAATAGTCCTGACAAGGGCGAAGGGAGCCATCCTTCTTGGGGACAAAAAAGAATGGGGCTGCTTGGGGGGATTTGGATGGGAGAATGCATCCGGTTTTGAGGTGTTCCTCCACGAAGGCCTGACAAGCTTCCTTTTTTTTGGGGGTTCAAAGGATAAACTTGGGCAATCTTGGGTACAAAGGATGGTTTAAGGTCAATGGTGTGGTCATAGGGGCAATGAGGAGGGAGGATGTCGTATGTCTTCTCAGAGAACACATCAGAGAAGTCTTTGCACCATTCGGGTAGAGAGATTTCGGAGGTTTTGGCGTCTTGGGCAAGTTGGGTGAATAGGGTGATTTTCTGGATTGATTCGTCTAATGGATCTTCTCTAGGGAGGTACTCACGAGGAGACACATCAACCTTAAAAGAATACTGTTGGTCATACAGAGCTGAGAGCTCTCAATCCACATCAAGGCCTAGCCAACAAAGTAAATATCATTGGGGTAGGATATGTTCATTGTAGTCGGTGGGGAATGAGGTAGGGAAGGAGAGAGAATGGGATTTCCAGTCAATGTGAGGGTTCCAGGCTTTGAGCCAAGGCATTCCCAAAATGATTTGATGACGCCCTAATCCTACAACCATAAATTCAAGGTTTTCGGGTTCTTTGAAGAGGAGCATGCAAGTGGATGCTTTCCACATGATAGTGCCTTGTTTATTGCGGGAACCATCAACATTAAAGGCACATATGGGTTGGGGCATCTTTTTCAGGGGAAAGTTTGTGAGTGACAGGAGACCAAGGTCAATAAAGTTTCCAGTGGCTCCAGAGTCGATCAAGGCTGTTATTTCAACAGTTTGTTTTCCAATGAGTAGCTTGACAGGGAAGTGAAGTGTTCTTTCATTGTCAGAGGCTACTAGTACATGGGATAGGGACTGGGAAGGTAACGGCAAGGTAACTTCCCATTTCAAAAATCCTGGTCAAGGGTGGAGACAACAGCAATTTCCTCCTTGGGTTCCTCAAAACACATCTGGAGGACTTGAAGGATTTCAGCCTCGTTCTTCCCTTGAGTTTTCAATGAGTTTACAAAGACATTGATGGAGGAAGGGCCTTTATTGTCAACAGGTGGGGGAGTTGAGGAAGAAGGGTCAGTTTCAGCCAAATGGATGGTCTGAGGGCGAGGGTTTCTGTCCTTCTTGCACTGGGAGGTGTTGTGCCCAGGGAGTTGGCAGCAAAAGCATCTTCCTTCATGGATGCATTTGGCCCTTTCGGTGGGGGTGAGTTTAGACAAGGTGATGGTGTCAACGTCCATGGCATTCAGGTCGGAGGTGGTTCAAGGGGTGGATGAGTATGAGGAGAAAGAGAGTCTTCCTCCTTTCAGGACAAGGATGCACATTTTCTGGGCATGAAAAGTCTTTGCTTGTTCGATCCAGGCGGAAACTGTGGTTGGGATGGTTGCCATGGAGAGGATCATGGTGGTGAGTTGTTGATCTAGTCCAAGTGAGAACTGGTCAATGAGTGTGACCTTGTCAGTAATCCCTGCTCTAGCAGAAAGATTCTGGAAGTTGGTGATGTACTTTTGGAATCTGTCGTCCATGATCCCATCAGGGCATTTGAAAGACTTTTGGGAGAGTTTAGTGAGTTTGAAGCGAGCAGTGGCCTTGGTGTCGAAAGCAAAGAAGGTGGAGTTGAAGTTTTCAGTGAACTTCTCAAAGGTTTTCTCAGTGGCAGCAATAGTGCTATTGGCCAGTTTATTGTACCACATTTCGGAGAAGGGTACTCCTCGTCCCTTGCTCATCTTGTTGAGTGCGAGGGTGATCTTTCGTTCATCAATGTTGTAAATGGACACATTAATAAGGAAGTATGTGCTGATGGCTTTCATCCAGTGCATGGCATTGGCAGGTTCTCCAGAAAAGTCAGCAGGGAGTGCTGCTTTAAGTTCAGGGGTGGTGGTGGGCATGGGGGTAGTTGATGGTGTCAATGGGGTGGCAGTGGTCTTTGGGGTTACAGGGGGAAAAACCGTTGTTGGTGGGGCTTGGGGTTGCTCAAGGGTGCTGGGGCAGTGGGGTTCCAAGGGGATGCTGAGGTTATAGTGGAGGTCAAAGGACATGGGGGTGGTGAAGGAGATCTTTCTTTGTCGCTAGAGTTATCAAAAAGCCTGAAGGCTCCAGAGCTTCGATGGGACGATATGTTGGGGGGTGAGTCCTGCTCCTAAATAGGAGGGATAGGAGGAGACACTTGTTCTTTTGTTACATGAGACATACTACAAAGGACGTCGAAGATAAAGCTACCTAGAGAAGGAGCTCACAAAGAGTCACAATGTCTCTAGACATCGATCTTAGGATTGCGAAGGTTTCAGGAAGGGTATTTCAATGAGTACTTGAAGGGGACTCAAGAGATCTTAGGACTTTGGAGGAGAGAGGACACAAGAGTACGCTAGATTGCGCAGAACAAGTGTAAAGATACAAAGTACAGACAAGTCTCTATATAACTAAGGGACATGTCATCATGGAAGGTCGGAGAATGTCGGAGAAGGATGAGTAATGGGAACTATGTACTAGGCACGAGAGAGCCTAGTGGTGAAGATAAAGTCCAAGGTGAATAAAAGAACAAAGATAAGGAATATTCCCTTCTGGTAGTAAGGAAGAACAGTGTGGGGAAGTCAGAGGATAAACATGCGGGAATGAAAGGGATGTACTACAAGAAGTAGGGAAACATAATCATACCTACACATCCCAAAGAGGATGTGGATGCATCAGGAAAAGACTGAGAGAAGAAGGTTGTGAAAGAGGAGAAAAATCATAACAGTGATAATGCAGCACACAACATAGTAATGATTGATGAGCTGGCTGAGCTTGTCCCAGGTTTTGGAGGATCTGATGGTCATACCAGGTGCTTTCTTCACATGATAAATCTTGTCGCAAAGTCCCTCCTCTGTCTGTTTGAGGTAAAAAAAAAAACATAGATGCAGTGCTTGAATGTGGACTTGATGTAACTGATCTTGCTGCAATAAGTGAGAATCTTGAGGAGAAAGAGGAGATGGCAACCAGTGAATGCAGGGTGGATAAAGCAAGAGAGTTGAGTGCCGCAGAACAAGAGATGCCGGAAGGGCACATCTGACCAATAAAGTTAACACTTGTCAAGGTAGAACAGATTGTTGTGGACTTACTGCCACTGTGCACACACACATTGCCAGCTTTGCAAGCTTGCCTACAAGGTTATCCACTCTACTACCAAGGTCTTACCTATGTGCAAAAGATTTTTCAAGGAGCTGAGGAAGGCTATGACACTGTTGCCATGTGATGTCACAACACGGTGGAACTCAATGTTCAATATGCTTGAGACAAAGGTTTTGCACCTCTAGATAGAACATAGAATTGCATCTAAATCACATGATATTTGGTTGTGTTTGGTCATGAAAACAAAGATACACATGCAAATATCATGTCTGAGTTTGAAAAAAGTCACATGCTTCTTTGTTTCCAACCACAATCATCATGAAATCCCTCTCTGCTACTTAAAAGAACATCATCCTCTCTATGCTTGATGCAGGTCACTCTGCTCGATCTATTGCTACCTCAACTGGCCTATGTACATGTATCCACCATATCCAGGCTCCAAGCTTTCCTCTGCCAAGGTTTGCCATGCCATTCATCTTATCTCTTCTGGCAAGGCAGAGAATGCTGTTCAAATGACCAGGGCACTCACCAATGTGGTCAACCAACCCCTCTCTGCTGCCACAGTGAGCCGGCACTTGAAAAATACTGGTATGAAGGCCATGGTCAAGTCCAAACACCCTCTCCTCTCTGCTAGACATTGCAAAGCTCATTTGGATTTTGCTTATGCCCACAAAGATTGGACTGTAGAGGACTGGAAGAAGGTAGTTTGGTCAGATGAGACTAAAGTCAGTTGCCTAGGGTTAGATGGGCAGAAATGGGGGTGGAAACAGGCAGGTGAGGGGCTTAGTGATAGGGTAGTGGAAGAAACAGTTAAGTTTGGTGGAGGATCTGTGATGATGTGGGGGTGTTTGACTTGGGAGGGAGTTGGATATGCTGCCAAGATTGATGGTAGGATGGATGGGGACCTTTACCTTCAGACTTTGAAGGATAAGTTGCTAGATACCCTACAGCATTATGGTCTTCATCATCCTAACATCATCTTTCAGCAAGATAATAACCCCAAGCACACCTGCAGGAAAGTAAAGGAGTGGCTAGAAGAGCAGGATTTTGAGGCTATGGGATTATCTCAAAAGAGGACTTACAGAGCATGAAGACCCTCCTAATGGGATTTATCAGTTGTAGGAGGGGATTCAAGAGGAATGGGAGGGAATACCAGTTGAGGAGTGTCAGAAGTTGATTGAGAACATGCCTAGAAATATTAAGGCAGTGATCAAGGCAAATGGAGGCTATACCAAGTACTAAATACCCAGTGAATACCAAGGGTGCAAAACTGTTACAATAGTATTGCTGTTTTGAAATGGCCATATCTCCATAATGAATGGGCTGACTCACATGACCCAGGGATGGATTTGTAGCCAGGGGTGTGTACCTTGTTCATTCCCACCAAAGCTAACCATAGTTTCCATGGGTGATTGCAACACACTTTGTATGCTGTGTTAGGGTTAGGCATTGCAACAGTTTTGGAGGTCACTGTATTTTGAAGGTGCATCTGAGTCCATGCTCTGCCTCAGGCTCAGGCTGCTTTATTTTATCTCCAACTCGAAATGTTATGGTGATTAGATCCTCAAGGATGCCACTTTTGTTTCACATTCAACACCAAATCTTGCCATGGTAATTCCTGCCATGGACCATATTAACAAAGTACTGATCACACAATCATTTGACCTGATGTACTTGGCTGCCATCTGAGCATCTCTCAGTGCAGCAAAGTGCACTCTCAATCATTACTATAGGTTAACATACAGCTGAGATGTATACTGGATAGCAATGGATAAGTCTTAACCTAAGCCCAATGAACTGCATCAGCTTGCTGGTGAAGTATCTAATGAAAATTATATAGTTTTACACCCTCATCACAAACTAAGGTACTTCAAGGATGCTCACTGAAAGGAAGACTGAATCAATACCACTGAGACACTTGTTTAAAGCACATTCAAATACTCTTATGCAGATTATTCAGAACCTTTTGATATCAAAGTTGTTGAGGTTGATGCTGGTCAAAAAAAGATTCGTCTCTTAATTGACATCTATCTACTCCAAGTTGACTAATTTGTTATCTAAAGAGCATGAACCTTTTCAATAACCTGCCTGCACTGGCCCCCCAGGGCCAGCTGGCTTGCAATATAAACTTGATTAATACCTCTGTAGTGATGTTGAACATATCACAGATGCACTTGCATGGTGGCACAAGCATCATGCTGTGTATCCATGCCTTCATCACATGGCCCTAGATTATTTAAGTATTCCTGGTAATTAACTACATGGTATACATTGTAGTGTTACCTAACATAGTTTTATAGCTATCTCTATTGATGTCAAAAGGTTCTTTAGCCATGGCTGCCTGTTGTTGAGCTACATACAAAACTGGCTCTTAGTCCAATCAACCTGAGCAGTGTTGTGTCTCAGATCTTGGAGTCTCACTGGTCTTATGAAGGATCAAGATGTCATAAGTGTGACTATCATCCCTGATATTGTTGACTCAGATGGTGATATGAAGGTGTTTGGGGATGGGTGGAATGCTGTTGACAAAGAGAATTAGTACTAGTCAACTTGAACATCATGATATACCTACATTTCAAGCATACCTGTGGGTTTACCTGTCAAGGGTATGAGTGCAGGTTGAATTTGGTGAACCCATAGACCCATACTCCCTTTGTGGGTATAGATATTTTAAGGGGTGTGGGTGTGGATATCAGCACTCACACCTGGGGGTACACTTGTGTTATTCCCTACTACCAAGCTACCTGGTTAGTGAGTTCTCTTTCATTAACATTACTGCCTCTGTTGTTGCCTCCAGAGAGTGTTCTACATTCTCTTT
>JBBPRK010001503.1:0-11866 GCA_038093075.1 Boletus patriciae | reverse complement strand
GAGGGGGCCAGGTTTTCAAACCATTAATTGCATGGGAACACCCCAAATTTGACACCCATGGGGAGTCTTGGCTTGACTTAATGGGAACCTAACCCTAACCTCACTGTGTGGTTCTGTGGTGCTGCAAATGCTGCTCCACCAACTGTTAAATGTATAGTGTACTATTTCATTTACTATTGTAGTGTACTGTAGTTTGCCCTATATGGTTACTGCTATTACATAAGCAAATCACTTGTATATAACATTTGAACTCCACGTCTGAGTTCTAATCTCTTCTTGATACTACTACATGCTATCAGTTCAGCATCTCAACCAACCAGTATGTACTAGTTCTTCCTCGCCTCAGACTAGTCTACACCTGGACTTCAACACCAACCTCAGTGCTAGGGATGCCCAGACTCTGGTAGTGTTGCCACAACTCGACTTCACTCGACTTGACTCAGCTAGTGCTGACTGAGTGAGACTTTGTGTAACATGGCTTCATGTAAATCCTGACTCCACCAGTTCAGCTAGTCAATGCCACTGGCTTAAGTTGTTTGTCAACCAAAGTTGGTCCAGGTTGACTGCAACACCAATAAAATTTTCCAGAGACCCTACAAACCTACAAAGTATGTAGTATGGGCAGTGTAGACTATGAACAAGAGTACAACCCCATTGGCAGGCATTTGTATTGATGAGATAATTGTTCAGGTTCTTGCTACCGATACTATGGGGTTACAAATCTTATTTTGTACATACCAGTGCCATCGTATTAGCATACAAGTCGTCTAGTATCACAAATAACCTATGGTATTCTGACTCGCCTGATCAGCACTCTGTTCCTGCCCCCTGACTTTTCAACAATTTGCAAGGGTAACAATGGTATGATCTTGCATGAAGACTATCAGATGAATTGTAGCCGGCCACTACGAGAATGAATGAATATGAACAAATGACTTACATTCATGGTATGCACATTGGCCAGCCAACTGGTAGCTTCCCTTGTCAATATTTCAGTATCACTGTCAAGACACAGGTCAGACTCCTGACTGAAACTCTGAAAACTTGGAGTTTGCTCAGACGTGGGACTTGGCCTCAGCTTATGTGCTGTGCCCTTGTTGCAGTTTGGGTCCCAGAGGTTGGAAGAGGTCAGGTTGGAGTGTCAGAGCAAGGGGGTAGCTCAGATGATGATCAAGACAGTGAATGATGAGGAGGAAACAAATGTGAGGCATCAGGGATGAGAGGGATTTGTCCCAAACAGGTAGGAGGATGTTGGACATGATGAGGAGGGTATCAAGGTTGACAGGAGTCAGTCTAAGTTGACATGAGTGGGTCTAAGTCAATATTTGAACTAAAGTACAGGAGGGTAAATGAAGGGTATTTATATGAAAGGGAAAACTGCGGAAATGCAAGAGGAACAAGATTTCGGGGCAGTGTTCCGGAGCTATGAATGTGCTGAGTGGCAGAAACATTGCCTTGGAGGAACCTGTGATCTGAAGATACAAAAGGGGTTAATATAGGTACAAGAATGTAGAGAAGATGAAAGGAGATATATACTCGGAAGCTTTATAAGGAGGTGAGTGGACCAGCTTGGAATTAACTCAGGAGTACTCAGGAGTACTCGGGGATGACTTGGGAATCATACAGAAGTGACTCAGGAATGACTCAGGAATACCTTGGGGATTCAGGTAGAGTTTGGGATATGACAATCACTTTGCTCATGTGAGGGCAGCAAGGCTGCGACCAGAATAGTCTCTGTTTCCCTCATGGTGGGGGGTAGTGTCAAGACCAGTTCAACTCTGAGGAAGAACTCCAAGAACCAGAGTTACTTAACAATGTTTGGGACTTGGCTTCACAGTGTGTGGTGCACCCTTGTCTCAATAGTCCTTGGTGTCCTGAAATTAGTCAGAGGGTCAGGGAAGGTCGGAGGTGCTTGGCTTAGCTGTAAGGCTAACTGGTGAGAGATCAAGATGAAGGGATCATCGAGAGGGGGATAAAGGGAAGGAGGAAATCTTAGTTGATTATTTGTCTACTAAGTGACTCAGGCACACTTTACATATATACTGTATTGAAAGAGAGGAATACCAAAGAAACCTATAAGTGTTGAACTGGGGCTATCCCAGATCTCAGCTTGGTGGCCTGAGCTGTGGTGGTGTCTTGGAACATGGATAACTACAGAATTAGTTTGTATGGGGTTAAGCGAGGTACAAGAATGGAAGGGGGTATTAAAAGTGTTAGATACTTGGAGGTGACATAATGAGCTCAGGTTTGACTAGGCCGAGTTGAAGTACTCGGGAGATGCAGTAATGCTCAGAGGTGCTTGGTCATGCTTGGTAGCGCTCAGAATAAGTGAGTAAGAGTTCGGAATATGACAGTATCCCCCTCTTAGGCCTAAACCCTTGAAGGCCATAGCGAGGAACTGTAATAAGAGCAAGGGACAATGAATGGAAAAGATTGGGAAGAAAAATGAGTGAACAATTATGGCGGGACATATGGTCCAGGTTTGTCTGGGTTAAAGAGATGGTAATCTCGGACGAGCTCAGAAGCATGATCTAGCTCTGTGGCAAGAAGCCAAGAAGTCTTGTTGTCAGTACCTTCATATCTGGACCAGTGTACCAGATACTGTGAGTTGCAATTTCGTCTTCTTCGGTCTATTTTGGAGTTGAGGATCTCCGAGATCTTGTACTCAGGCTCACCATCTACTTTGACCAGTGGTGGAGGAGGTTGTACCTGGTTTGGGATGGTGTTGGGCACAATGGGTTCTAGTTGGGAGACATGAAAGATGGGGTGAACCAACTTCATAGAATCAGGTAGTCAGAGCATGAAGGAATGAGTGCCTGCCTGAGTGATGATGGGATACGGCCCTAAATTCTTCTTGGAAAGCTTTTCAGAGGGCCAGGTGGACTAGAAGTACTTAGCCTTTACATATATCTGGTCACCAACTTTGAAGTTCGGGGCTAGGGATCATTTGGCATTGGTGGGTCCTTGGTACCACTTTTGGGTGTAAGCCATTTCCTTATGAAGGAACTGATGGAGGGAGTCAAGGTCAACGGAGTATTCTCGGGCCCGAGCAGATGAGAGATTGTGTTCCAGATGAACTGTGATGTTTGGGTGGTAGCCCTTATTAGTGAAGAATGGTGATACTCCGGTGGTAGCACTTGGAGCATTGTTATATGAGAACTCAGCGAGGGGCAAGAGTTCGGACCAATTATCTTGCTGATAGGTACTATAAACCTGGAGGTACTGCTTGAGGGTCTGGTTCATCCATTTGGTTTGGCCGTTGCCTTCTGGGTGGTGCCTGGAGGTGAAATGGAGTCTGATGTTGAGGGCCTTGCCGAGGGATTGGAAGAAGTGCAAGATGAACTCTGAACCTCTGTTGGAAGTGATGTGGGAGGGAACTCTGTGTTTAGAGAATACGTGGAGGAGGACAAGCTTTGCAAGCTCAGGAGACGTTATTGTGACATGGGTTGGGATGAATATACACTGTTTTGATAAGTGATCAATGACAATGAGAATGGAAGTGAATCCCAAAGACAGAGGGAGCTGTTTGATGAAATCCATTGATATGGAGTTCCACGGTTTCTTAGGAATGGGGAGTTGTTTCAACAAACCAAAGGGCTTATGCCTCGGAACCTTCACGTGGGTGTAGGTAGTGCAGGATGAAATGTAGTCCTTTACATAGGCACGTACACTGGGCCAAGTATACTCGCAGCGAATGAGAGACAAGGTCCTGTTCTGACTGAAATGTCCAGAGATGGGATGATTGTGCTTGTACCAAAGAACTCAGAGCTGAAGGTTGTCTGATTCAGGCACAAAGATGCAACCATCTAGTTGGAGGAAACTGTCTAAGTCAACTGACCATCGGGAATCTGGGGATTTAGAAGTGGACGTATGTATGGAGGGCAGCCAAAGGGTCTGAGGGGAGTGTAGATAGGGTGTCGTTATAGAGGTTTTCTAAATCAAACAGGGTGCTGGCTTGGAGAACAGGGTATTCAAGGTAAGTAGCCCAAAGGGACACAGTGAGTTGTTCCTGTGTGAATACCGGCTGGAAGTTATGGGGATTAACTTGAGCGTAGTCCTTATCCCCCCTCTTTGGGATAGATGTTCCAGCATCTAGTGAGGGCATCAGGTTTCATGCCGATGTAGAACAACAAACCTGACTGTGGTGGGACAGCCAGGAGATGTGTGGGGGTCTGAGGTGCAATAGGCTTGTCCCCAAAGAGGGTCCTAAACAGGTCAGTGATGGCTTGGGCGAAAGGGGAGAGGAGGAGAAGGTGATTACTAGGTGGCCGAAGGTAGGCCGGACTGTGGGAAAGTGGGCCGGTCGAGTACCGGTTGGTCGGGAGTGCAGGAGGTGGTCAATGAGCCCTGTAGTGGACTCGGACGTGCAGTAAGACGAAGGGAATTGTACTTGAGGCTTGTGGAATTGAATAGGTGCGGAAAGATGCATTCAAAATGCCAAGTACAAAGTCTTTATAGTCCGGGAATTGCCCAGGACTGTGTAGTTACTGTAAATAAGGTTTGGAACTCTAAATAATAGGTATCCGAATGTCAATAAACACAAGATGGTTGAAAGGAATGTTACTAAAAGTGGAATAAAGTTAGGCCGGCCAGTCTACTGCAGGAACTGGGTTCCCGGGGCTCCGGAAACTGCTAATATGGACCGGTCCCGACCGATCGAGCGCGGGAAACATAGCTAGAAAGCCTCAGAAAGTCAAGATCCCAACCTAGAGCTGAGCAGAGCTCTACACCAAGTTTTCCAGGACGGAAATGAACGACCATATTAAACTGGAGGAGGAACTCTGACCAACAGGCCTGCCACCAGGTCAAGAGTTTGGTGGTGGAGAAATACTTGAGGTTCTTGTGGTCTGTGACAATGTTGACCGGTTCAGCTGAGCCTTCAAGGTAGTGGCACCATGACCAAAATGACTCATGAATAGCAAGGAGTTCCTTGTTGTGGGTGTCATGGTTGAGTTCTGGGGCCGACAAAGTCCAAGAGTAGTAGGCGACCAGCTGAATCTCTTTGTCAGTGCAACCAATTGAGAGAATGCCAGAAATGGCATAGTTGGAGGTATTGGTCTCTACAATCATCGGAGTGCTGGGAACTCAATGGATGAGGATGGGGGCAGAAGTGAAGGCTTCTTTCAGCTGTTAAGGGGCAGTGCGACAGGAGTTGGTGAAAGTCCACAGGACACCTTTGTGAGTGAGACAAATTAAAGGAGTGACTATGTTGGAGTAGTTGTAGATGAAGTGACAATAAAAGTTTGCAAAACTGAGGAAGGACTGTATGTCCTTGACTTTCTGGGGCTCAGGCCAATCTAATATAGCCTGGACCTTGTCCAAAGACATGGTAAGGCCAGTTGGAGAGAGTTGGTAGCCAAGATACTTGGTGGACTTGGTGTTGAACTCGGATTTCACATATAACCCATGTTTACAAAGATGTCAGAGGACTTCTTGGACATGCTCTATGTGAGAGGCCTTGTCCTTGGAGAAGATGGGAATGTCATCCAGGTAGATGATTACAGAAACATCTAGCAAATCGGTGAAGATGGTGTTGACAAACCGCTGGAACACCGCTGGGGTGTTCATAAGACCGAATGGCATGACTAGCCACTCATAAGAGCCATAGCACATGCAAAAGGAAGTTTTCCATTCATCTCTGGCAGCAATGTGGACCAGGTGGTATGCATGCAGGAGATCGATCTTGGTATAAATTTGGGCATAGCTCAGAGCATCTAAGAGGTCGGTGATTCAGGGAAGCAGGTATCAGTCTTTCTTTGTGATTCAGTTCAGTCCTTGGAAATTGACGCAAAGACAGAGGGACCCATCCTTCTTGTGGACAAAGAGAACTGGGGCAGCATGAGTGGATGAGGAGGAATGAATCCCATAGTGAGATGCTCGTTGAGGAAGGTACAAAGGGACTCAAGCTTGGACGGTGAAAGGGAGTAGGTGGTGCCAAGGGGAGGAGAAGCTCCTTCTTCAAGCTCTATCTTCAGATCATGTTCGCAATGTGGAGCAAGTGTGTCGGCTTTGCTCTTACTGAAAACATCAGCAAACTTGTGGTAATTCAAAGGGATTCCCAAGAGATCCAAAGATTCAGAGGTAGTCAAAGATGATTGGAGATCACTTTCCTTGGTGTGAATTTGCAAGCTAAATTGTACTGAACCCTGTAAACAACAAGCCAGCATGAAAGCAGGGGCACTGATTATCATGATGGGTGGAGCTTTGCATTGACAGAAACTCAGTGGAACATCAGGTGTAGGGTCAGCCGGGGGAAGTGAGTTGGGCAGCTTCGGAGGTGGGTTCAGTAGGATTCATCCAGTGGAGTGACATACAATATTATCAAAGTGATGTCACCGGTTCAGAAATGAAGAGAGAGGTCTATAGCTTGGGAGATTGTTGAGTTTGTAGTTCCATTGAAGAGTCGGAGTTGGACAGGGGGTATGGGGTATGATGACAGCACATGTTGATTCACATAGGTACTATTTATAAAACAGTCAGAGGAGCCGGAGTCTACTAACACAAGGATGGAAGTGAGATCATGAGATAAAAACGTGATGGACGACACGAGGGAGCGAGAGTCCAAAAGAGCGGATGTGAGATGGATCTCCTTGGGGGCACAAGCTTGGTCAATGCAACCTTCCGATTGTGTGAAGTGGGAAAGGTCGCTGGCTATTTTTTTGTCTCAGTTGAGACTTCTGGTTTGGTTTCTAGAGCAGCCGTGGTTGCTCAGCCTTTTGCTGCCTGAGAAGTGGACTTCAGGCAGTCCTTAGCAATGTGTCCTGTGAGCCTGCAGAACATGCAAAGCTTGTTGTCAAAGTGATGCTTCCTTTCTTTGGCAGTGAGCTTGCCATCCTTCCCTAACTTTGATGTCAAGTCCAGCCTTGTGGCAGCGGTGACAACCAAAGGTTTGGTTGGTTTGGTTGACTTTTTCAAGTCTTTTGGGGATGTGGGGGTGGATGCAGAGGGGGGGACAGGGGTTTTCTTGGAGGACAAATGGGGTGTTACGGCTCAATACGCCTAACATCATTTCAACGAACTTAGTCGTTTTTCTTTTCTTTCTTTACCTTATCAGATTAACTTATGACAGCCACGCTGTCTCTATGCTTTCCTTCTCCTTTCACATTATGCCGCATGCACTCCTCATTTCTCTCATCTCCGTGCAGTGCATGGCTATGTCCTCTTTGCTTCCCTTCCATTCTGCCACCGCCGTGCGGATTGCCTCATGCATTACTTCATTTCCATTCCATGGCCGTGCTTGATGCACGCTTCTACCTCATGCCACTAGAGTCCGGATTATTCTAGAACACTCATCGGTAGATCCGATACAAATATGTACATACACATGTAGTAGTATATAAGGGCGCAAGTCCCAGCCAGAGAACTTCAGTTTAGTTCTCTTGGTTTTCTACCTCATTAACTCCACTTGAACGCTCCTGCCCATTGCTAGGCATTGGTCAGTACTCCTCCAATCTTCGATTCCCTAGTGCACCCTTGACGGGTTTTTGGGTTGTTTCATGGGGTTTCACTTGCCAGCTGATTTTGGACTTGCACTCCCAATAGCACACGTTTATAGCTTGGGTGAGCTGGTGAAGCTCAGCGAGGGTTGGTGGCATCCCAATGCGGGAGATCTCATCCTTGATGCGATCAGAAAGGCCATTGTAGAAGTGGTGCTGAAGGGCACCTTCTGAAACAACCCAAAGGCAACAGCGTCAACTGATGCTCTAGGGAATTGAAGTTGAAGAAGGAACTGACTGAAAGCGTTAGCAGTCAGTTCAGGAGATGATCTCTCTGGCTGTTATGGGGAAAAACCAAGAGAACTAAACTGGAGTTCTCTGGCTGGCACTTGTGGCCTTTTATACTACTACTAGAGTATGTATGTACATGTTTGTATTGGATCTAGCTGATGAGTCCCAACATAGCCTAAGTATGTGGCAGCATGCATTAGGGGCACAGATCAATCGTAGCCATGCAATGGAAGCAGGGCATGAAGCAACCACATGGCGGTGGCAGAATGGAAGAGAAGAAAAGAAGGGCATAGCTATGCACTGCACAGAGATGAATGAAGTGAGAAATGCATGAGGCATGGGGGTGAAATGAAAAGAGAAGCATAGGAACAGCGTGGCTGTTATATGTTAATTTGATAAGATAAGAAAGAAAAGAAAAATGACTAAGTCTATTGAAATGATGTTAGGCATACTGAGCCATAACACCTTCCCTGTATCCTCAGATCTGTGAAGCAATCCTGTTGAACTCTATGACGTACTTTGTAATCCTCTGACTGTCCTTCATGAAGAGGTGGTCAAGCTGGTGCTTGGCATCTCTGATGGGGTCATGTGGCCTGAAGTTAGTCTGGAGCTCTAGGATGAACTCTTTGAAATTATCCATCCACAAGGGATGAAGAGCTGGGTCCTCCATGAGAAGGAGGTCTGGCTCAAACCACTCAAGGGCCATGCCCTTCAGGTACAACTGTGTGATGGTAACTTTTGTGCAGTCAATACGGAAAGCCTTGGGCCAGTCCTGGTAGTTCAGTTTGCATTGCACTAGGAAAACCTGGAGCTTTCAGGGATTGGTCCCATCAAACTGATTGGGTTCTCAAACTTTAGTGTGGGGGTTAAAGTTGGTGGGGGGGCAACGAGAGTAGTGAGCAAGGTTATTGATGGCGCTTGTCAACTGGGCAAGTATATCTGCAGGGATCTGCTCTGCCGATAGTTCTTTATCTGAGTCAGGGTCTAGGGTGAAGAGGTCATCATTGGGGAAGTCAGGATTGTCATCGTCCAAGGGAGGGCCTGGGGGGCCATCCCCAGGAAATCTCAGGCCTCCCCTGCCACTATCGAAGGCAGTGGGGTGACTGAAGAGGTGATCTTTGGACTTGGGGGACTCATAATTATTTAGGAGGATAACAATGCACATGGCTGGAGTTGGGGACTCCAGAGGAGGGCAGTTCTGAGAGATTGAGGGGGTAGCCCAATGAGCTGAGAAGCTCAGAAATTGGTTGATGATTTCTGCTCCTCATCGATTACTCCCAAATGCACTAAGGGGATTATACCTTGGGGACAAAGGAGGGTTGGGACCGATGGTGCAGGTTTGAGACTGTGTGACTCTAGTAGTCATGATATAAAAACTGGGGGGAGAAGACCGGGACAAGTGGGAGACAAATAATACTGTCAAGATCAGTTTAGCTCTGAGGAAGAACTCCAAGAACCATAGTTACTTAATGACATTCAGGACTTGGCTTCACCGTGTGTGGTGCACCCTTGTCTCAATAGTTCTTGGTGTCCTGAAATTGGTCAGAGGGTTGGGGAAGGTTGGAGGTGCTTGGCTTAGCTATAAGGCTAACTGGTGAGAGATCAAGATGAAGGGATTGTCAAGAGGGGGATAAAGGGAAGGAGGGAATCTTAGTTGATTATGTGTCTACTAAGTGACTTGGGTACACTTTATATACTGTATTAAAAGAGAGGAATACCAAAGCAACCTATAAGTGTTGAACTGGGGCTATCCCAGATCTCAGCTTGGTGGGGGAAAAACTCATTGTCAAAGTGGTCTGGGGTTACTCAGGGGTGCAGAGGTTGTAGGGTTCCAAGGGGATACTGAGGATACTGTGGAAGCTGAGGGGCGAGGTGGGGGTGAGGGTGATCTTTCCTTATTACTGGAGTTGTCAAAAAGCCCGAAGGTTCCAGAGCATCTTGGGGATGATATATTGGAGATAATCCCTGCTCCTAAATAGGAGGGACTAGAGCACACACTAGTTCTTTTGTTATGTGAGATGTTCCCTTGTGGACGTTGAGGACAAAGGCTGTCTGTGAGGAGGAACTCACAAAGAGTCACAGCATCTCAAAAATAACAGGTTCAAGGATTTGAAGGATTCTTGTGGGACTTGAGGGATCAGAAGGACTCAGAGGGTATGAGAGACTCAAAGAGAGAGCACACAAAGGACATGCTAGATTGTGTAGAACTAGTGTGAAGATATAGGGTGCTAAGGAAGCACTATATAAACTGGAGTGTGTCATTATGGAATTGTGAAGAACATTGGAGAATGATGAGTAATGGGAACTATGTGATTGATGTGAGAGAGCCGACCAGAGGAGATATAGTCCATGACAACAAGAAAGCAAAGATCACAGGAATAGTCCCTTCCAGTAGTAATCAAGAACAGCATGGGACAAGGTTAGAGAACAAGTAGCTGGGAGTGAAAAGGATGAATGACTAAAAGAAGAGAAACATAGTCATAGCAACATATTTCGAAGAGAACATGAGTTTGGCAAGGGAAGATGAACAAGAAGAGATTGTTGAAAAGGAGGAAAGTTGTAACAACCACCACCATTATGGCAATAATGACACCACAATGGCACTGGCAAACCACCACTGCCATGATGACAACAATGGCCCTGCTGTGTGGGGCTTGGCATGATAATGCCACCTTCACAACAACAACAATGACAACAATGACTATGACACTGCCATGACAGCATTGAAAAACCACCACCACCATCACAACAATGATGGCCCCACCATGATGCTGTAATGGCATTGGCAGTACCATTACCATGGGGCATGGCATGACAATTCCACCATCACCACCACAATGATAACACCACTAATGAGACCTTGTTACACAGGGGCAAGAAGAGATAGAGTATACTGTGGAAGACTCATAATACTCAGGTGTCCTGGTCATGATTAAATAGTAGAGCTTGGTACTGAAAACACAAAGTGCTTGAGGGAGTTGAAAGGAGTAGAGCAACTAAAAGAGAACTTGAGTTATTATTGAGACTGGCTGTAGGGCCAGTCTTATATACATATATACTGGCTAGTACTATCTGTACATGTTTGACAGCAAGCTATAAAGAGACATGCACAGCTATGATAAGAGATAAGAGAGGGTTATGCCATTGGCTCCCCATGTTGTTATGGGTGTCTCTTTTTCTTTTTCTCTTTTGATTGTCTCACTCAAGGACTCTTGTTTGTCCTCTTATCCCCATCTTGTGGACTCTTGCTTGTCCTCTCACTCATTCAGCCCTGTCCCAGAAACCCCGTTTCCACTCATAGGCGGGCCACTATGCACCCTTCTCCATTCCTTGTTGTCTTGTCCCTCATTGCCATCCTTGCACTCCTTGTGCACCTTGCTTGGATGATACTCATCCTCACTTGCCATTAGCTGCTGCTGTAGGGAATCCACATTCCCTAGTCACACAATCCCTTTCTATGCACACTCTCTGACCTCCCAGCCATCATACCATTCCAACTCTACGTATCCAGAATTCTTCCACTTTGTTTAGGTCTCGCACAGTGTCCTTCCGACTATACGCAAACCTGGATTATGTTTCCTGCACACCAGATCCTTTGTCCTACAGTCCTCTCCTCATCTGTGCCCATCCTAATTTGTCAGTGAGTACCTGTACTATTATGCTCTTGTCTTTCTCTATTATTCTCTTGATGACTCATGAATGTGATCAATATCTGGATACATTGCATAGGTTCCTAAACCATATTGCATTACTTAGACTTTCTCTCTTTGTTCCTATTTAGTGTTTGACAGTCTCAGGTATGCCCGGGACTATAAATCATTTGTATGCACACTTGAAATTCTATCTTCCAATCTTCATCAGTTCCTTCTATCTACAAATCCCCAAGTCCTCAGTCACAGTTACAGTCCAGCATATAGTCCAGCACTTCAACTATTCATCTGACAGCCTCAGAAGTAGTACACATCAGTTTCCTAAGTTCCTACACCAGTCCAGCAGTCCTGGAAGTGTTAGGATGTCCATTCCTTGTCTTGAAGAGGGCCCAGTGAGCCTTAGCATTGTCCTCCTACTTATCCTCTCTTGTTAGAACCCCTAAGGAACAAACCTAATTGTTTCCCTTCACCTTCTGGTGTTTGCTACTG
>JBBPRK010001502.1:0-11870 GCA_038093075.1 Boletus patriciae | reverse complement strand
CGTGACGAAGATGACGATGACACTGTCGTCCCACCTCACCTCCTCGCCCCCGCTGCCCCCTCACCCTCACCCTCCCTCACCCCCTTCCTCCTCGTCCTCACCGACCTCGGGAAGACGTGACGACGCGACGATGACAACACGACGACGACGACGCTGTTGTCCCCACCCTCACCTCCTGGTCCCCACCGCCCCAGCCCTGGCCCGAGTCCTCAGCGATATCATGTCGTCGCCGGCCGGTGACGACAATGCGCCCACCTTCATGACAACACGACAACACAACATTGTCATATTGATCTTAATTTTGCGTAGCTACAATAGTTCTTAAATTTGTGTAGCTACAGTAGTACATTTCGTTGCCTATGGTATGTACCAGACCCGCAGGTATACCCCTCATGGGTAGACCTGCGGGTCCGGATTTATGAACCCTTGGCTGTACCCGGACCCTTCGAGCGGGTACGGGTAAATGGTGGGTACGGGTACGGGTACATCACCCATACCCGCAGGTATACCCCTGCTATTCCCTACGGATACCTGATGTATAGTAGTATATAAGTAGTCAGTTCCCGTTTGTATTCTTTAGTCTTGAAATAGTTATCGCTTCCCTCAGAAAGCCATTCACTTTGAGTGCGCCCTTTGGGTTGAATCTAACATTATTTCAAGACTATTCTTGTCACTGAACACTTCGTTCCTCAACCTTATCCATCCCCTCTACTCTCACCAGTCTTCGCCTTGATCGTGGATCCACTACGGTCCATTGATCCTGTTCCACTCTACGTACCTCGCCTTAAACTTCGAGCCCTTCGCTCGTCCTCTCATACGCTTTGTCCCCACCGAAAGGCAAAGCCAGATTGCAGGCTTAAGTGAAATCTGCGTTCACACGCATCATAATAGTGACTGGTAGATAACCAGGTGAAACAACCCAAAAGGCCTCAGCGTCAACTGGGGCTCTAGGGAATTGAAGTCGAAAGAAAGGACACACCAAAGGCGCTTGCAATCGGTTGTGGAGATGTTCTCACTAGCTGAGGTGGGGAAAAACCAAGAGAACTAAACTGGAGTTCTCTGGCTGGGACTTGCGCCCTTATATACTACTACATATGTATGTACATGTTTGTATCAGATCTACCGATGACTGTTCTAGAATATTCCGGATCCTAGGAGCATGAGGTAGAAGCGTGCATCAAGCACGGCCATGAAATGGAAACGAGGTTGAACATAAGGCAACCGCATGGCGGTGGCAGAATGGAAGTGAAGAAAAGAAGAGCATAGCCATGCACTGCACGGAGATGAATGAGGTGAGGAGTGCATGCGGCATAATGTAAAAAGAAAAAGGAAGGCATAGAGACAGTGTGGCTCTCATAAGTCAATCTGATAAGATAATAGAAAAGAAAGGAAAAACGACTAAGTCCGTTGGGACGCTGTTAGGCGTACTGAGCCGTAACACCAGGCAAATTATCGTTGTGTCGTTTACGATACGCAGCTAGTCCGGCTGATACAATACGGATAACGTTGTTCTGCCCATAGTGCACAAGGGCCGTATTAGTGGAGTGTGAGGCCACTATGTAGAACAAATCGATAACGTTCACTGTTCGTGTGATCACAGTTATTGTCACGTCGCTAGTACCTGTGTTAAAAGGTTGTGCTGCCAATTAAGTAAAGGTAGATAATCCCTCTCTCGACTCGCCCCTCAACACCTTCAGGGTTCTATCGATGTTGAGCTCATGACTTGACATTCCCATTCCCGCATTCGATCTTGAGATCTTAGAAGTCGTATTTTACGAGGACTTTGATTGCTTGGATATTGCGATATGTCCTTCCCCAACATGTCTGATATGGTGGCCGCCCTTCCCACCACTTCACAATGGACGCGGACTCCCACGCCAGTCGGACCACAACCCCAACCAACCAATTTGGAGGAATTCGTCGAAGCCTACGCCCGCTGGGAGCATACGTATGCCATAAGTCCGGCGATGGCAGGATCTCCTCCAGCAATGCCAATGATGCCTACTATCCAACATCCATCTCCTCAATCAACCACGCAATTCGTGATCCCCAGATCGACTCCTACCCTGTCCTCTTCCTCTTCATCACCCTCCCGATACACGCCAACTCCCCCTACTGTCCGAATCCCCACGTCACCACTACAGAGACCAAGAACTGGCCTTATTAGGCCAACAACTACTCCTGCTACTCCTGCACCTGCCAGTGCAATTGCGCATCAAATACCAATTCCCACTCTAAATGTGAAAATCGGGAAATCGATTGCAGCCAAACTGGAGATGTTTGACAGTTCCAAAGAGAAGTTTCTCCAATGGTGGAGGACAATGGTATTCTACCTTATGGGCTTTGAAAACGCACCAAATGACGTACAACAAATCATGATCGTGCTCTCCTATATGAGAGGAGACAATGCAGCTGGGCAGTTTGCTGATCTGTACACACAAGAGCAACGACTCGGACGACAGACGTTCGAGAAGTTTGCCGAGTCCTTGGAGGAAACCTTCCTACCCAAAGAGATGAAACGAGAAGCGGAACGGAAATTGATGGCCCTTAAACAAGGCCAGAAAGACACCGTCTCTGACTTCTTCGTAAGAATGAAGCACCTCACGATTGAGGCGGGATATGACACTAAAGCTCAAGCATGACTCCTTATACGCATTACGCAAGATGGAGTTTGTAATGAAATCGTTGAATATGTTGAAAGGTCGAACCCGGACCTATTTGAAACAGAAAGTCTCGCTAAGTGGGAAAAAGCACTCACTTGAGCAGAAGCGATCCTTACCGAAATAGCGGATCGAAAGAAATGTGGAGGTAACCAAACCTTCACTCGAAATTGGTTCAGAAATCGACAATCTGACAAACCTACTATGGTGTCTACATCCAATGTCGCCCCATCCGCACCAAAAGTCGCAGAGGTACACCCGAATCAAGTCGGAACCTTTGGCGCACAAGGAGGAGTCCTGATGGACATCAGCAAGGCAAGAGCCAAAGGAAAGTGTTTCCGTTGTGGAGATACTTGGCCTTGCCCGAAGCACTTCAAGCCGCGTGCTTGACAAATCAGAAGCTTCCAATACCGGGGAGTTAACATAGAGTACACAACGGCGGAGGAGTTAGAAGCGGCCATTACGAAAGCCGAAAAGGATTTTCCAAAAGGACAGTAGTTACTCAGTCGCCTACATGTCCTACCTTTAAGTCATTGCACAATAAATATTCCGTTTTGAGCATTGACAAGACTGAATCTGAGAATTCACCGACTGAGGCTGCTGTGTGCCCACACCAGATTCTTCAGAGACCACAGGCTGAGGCTGCAGAGCGCCCCCAAAACCCGAAAACATCAGTGCCTAAGGAGGAGAAAACCTCTAAAAAGCCTGATATGCAACAAAATTGGATAAATACAGTTGACCCTTGGTCTGCCCGATGGATTAAGCTAATGGCCGATAATACAAACAACAACCGAACGCTGAAACATTTGAAGTTGTTTGTTCATCCAAGTCAACAAGGAGAAGTCACGCCCAAACTTGTGCAACAAATCAGACAATTGTCCCTAGAAGAAGTACAATTCTCCCTCAGAGAAATGCAAAACAAACCAAAATGGGTACAACGAAAGCAATCTACCAATTCTTTGGAAACACGAGGCACGATCATGGGTAACGATGGATCCAAAATCCCAGTAGTAGCCTTAGTGGACTCTGGCTGTAGTGGATCAGCCATTGATGAAATGTTTGTACAAGAAAACAATATATCGACTTATAATCTACCGTTGTCGATCCCTGTATACAACGCGGATGGAACCATGAACAGTAACGGAACCATCCCTAAATTCGTCACGATAGAGTTCTGCATAGGCGAACACTCGGAACGACTCGCATTGGCGGTCACTAAACTATCTACACATCCCATCTTCCTAGGATACGATTGGCTAAAGGAGCATAATCCAGAGATCGATTGGAAAGCACAAACACTAAAACTTACATGCTCAAACAATCACCTCCCCAAGCTCGGTCCAATAGAAGATGATGAAGATGAAGTAGACCAATATGAGGATGAAGAGCGACTCTTCAGAATAGACGTAGAGTCCTATATACACGCAACCACAGCAACAGAGTTAGCAATAGAAGCTGGCAAACAAAAAGTAAACCAAACCTTTGAAAGCGTAGTACCAGAACATTATCACGAATTCAAAGATGTGTTTGCAAAAGAGAACTTTGATGAGTTGCCACCAAAAAGACCGTGGGATCACACGATCGAATTGTTACCCAGAGATCACACGATTGATTGCAAAACATACAACTTATCTCCGGATGAACAAAAGGAACTCGACGCATTCCTCGAAGAAAATCTCAAAAGCGGATGAATACGCCCATCCAAATCTCCATTCGCATCAGCGTTCTTCTTTATCAAGAAGAAAGACGGAAAACTGAGACTGGTACAGGACTACCGAAAACTCAACACTATAACCATAAAAAACCGATATCCCCTACCCCTTATCTCAGAGTTAATAGACAAACTAAAGAACTCCAAGTATTTCACCAAACTTGACATTAGGTGGGGATACAATAACGTCAGAATGCGTGAGGGAGACGAGTGGAAAGCGGCGTTCTGAATGAATCGTGGATTGTTCGAACCCTTAGTAATGTTCTTTGGGTTGACAAACTCTCCCACAACGTTCCAAACCATGATGAACCAACTATTCCGCGATCTAATCAATTGAGGACACGTTGTGATCTACATGGATGATATCATGATCTTTACCGCAGATCTTAACCAACATCGAAAGGTGGTCAGTGAGGTGTTACAGATACTACAAGACAATAAGCTGTATCTGAAACACACCAAGTGTGAATTCGAGCGATCAGAAACTGAATACCTTGGATTGATCGTAGGCCACCAGACGGTTAAAATGGACAGTGCCAAAGTGCAGGGAGTCACTTCTTGGCCCGTTCCAACAACACAAAAACAAGTTCACAGCTTCCTCGGCTTCTTGAACTTTTATCGACGATTCATAAAGGACTTTGCCCAAAAAGCAAAACCCTTAAATGCTGCAATTTCGGAGAAGATAGACTTCGTCTGGACAGATGAATGTCAACAGGCATTTGAATCGCTGAAAATAGCAATCACAACAGCACCAGCACTTGCCATGCCTACACCTGAGGACCCTTTCCGTGTAGAGACCGACAGCTCGGGTATTGGACTTGGGGCTGTGCTCACACAAAAACAGAATGACCGATGGCATCCTATTGCCTTCATCTCGAAATCCCTGTCCGAAGCGGAACGCAACTACCATGCCGCGGATTTGGAAGTCGATGTGATCATTTTCGCTCTCCAGGAATGGCGCCATTACCTATTGGGCACCAAATATCCCTTCGGAATCTTAACAGACCACCAGAATCTGTTATATTTCAAACAACCTCAGGACCTTTCTCGTTGACAGGCACGGTGGCAACAACTCCTACAGGAATACCATTTCACCATCATTCATTGTTCTGGCAAGACTAATCCTGCTGATCCTCTGTCCCGGAGGCCAGACTTTGAAAAGGGGGTAGAGGACGATAATAAATCCAAAATCCTCCTCCCTGATCATCTCTTTGCACCATCACCATACTCGAATAACGAAGGAGCTGCTGTGTGCTCCCTTGACTCGCAAAAACAGTCGGAAGTGAATGGTCTAGAGGCTGCTGAGCGCCCAACCAATTCAACTACGATTGAGTCAATGGTGAGAAAGTTGCAACATAAAAGAGAAAAATATGCGACCAAGGGATTGGTTATGGAAAACTCGAGTTGGGAACAAAGGGACGGAGTACTGTATTACAAGAATCTCTTGTATATTCCAAAGGATGAAAAGATCCATGAGACTATCATACAACAAAACCATGATCATCCCCTTGCAGGTCATCCTGGAGTGAAAAGAATGAGAGACTTGATCTTGACTAAATACTACTGGCCCATGCTACGAAAAGACATAGAAAAATATGTCATGGGATGTGATAAATGTCAAAAGAACAAGTCAATTAGTAAAGCATCCAAAACTCCACTACAACCAAATGAGATCCTGCAAAACCCCTGGGAAATCATATCGGTTGACATCATCGGACCTTTGCCCGAATCACAAGGAAAAAACGCCATTTTGACGGTGGTTGATCACATTTCCAAAATGATCCGATTGTTCCCAATCTCCACAGAAATCACTGCACGAGGAGTAGCAACCATATTCCGTGATCACATCTTCAAACTCCATGGAACCCCTTGAAAAGTGATCTCTGATAGAGGACCTCAGTTCGTCTCGTCGTTTATGGATGCACTCTATACACTATTGAAAATTGAAGGAAACCCCTCCACGGCATACCATTCTCAAACCGACGGACAAACTGAGAGATACAACGCCACCATAGAGTAATACCTGCGTCTGTATACCAACCATCCCCAAAATGACTGGGTAGAATGGTTGGCACTGGCGGAATTCGCACATAACCAAAACACGACAACTAGCGGATATTCTCTATTCATGCTCAACTTCAGACAACAACCGAATATCAGAGGAGAACACCACAAAACTGTCCGCAACAAATCAGCCAAAGAATTCGTAGAAATGATGCAAGGGACATTTAAATTGGCAAAGGAATCGTTGGAACATGCAGCTAAAGACATGAAAAGATTCTACGACAGAAAGAGTCGCACAAGCGTTGAATATCAACCCAGAGACCTTGTACTACTTGAAGGAACAAACATTCGTTCTGACAGACCATCAAAGAAATTAGATACAAAACGATATGGTCCTTTCAAAGTCGTAGAAAAGGTTGGAAATGCAGCATACAGGTTGAGATTGGACTCAAAATGGCAAGGCATCCACAATGTCTTCAATGAGTGCTTGCTCCATCCATACACAAAGGGGACATTTCCGTCTCAAAAAGTTGCTCCACCTCCTCCGCCTGATATCGTTAACGGAGTGGAAGAACAGAAAATTGAAGAAATCTTGGCGTCCAGGGAACGATGAAACAAAATCAAATACCTAGTCTCTTGGAAAGGATATCCATCAGAAGAGAACGATTGGATCACAGAATCCAATCTATCCAACGCACCCGACGCCATTAGAGATTTCCATCGTTCACATCCCACCGCACCACAACCCGAGAAGAAACTTCATCTTTGATACCAAGCCGACATTCCCGACACCCCCTGCGTATGTCCTATATGTCTTAAAATCCCGTTACCCGCTGTTCCTCCATCATCCTTATTTTCCAATCCAGATTTCCTTAAATTCCGTAAACAATACCAAAAATACCCAGAAGATATGTTCGAATTGGTTCCTAGTGACGCGGACATCACCCCTTGAAAAGGGGGTAATGTTATGACCTCATTTCTTCATTTCTTCATTCTTCTTTCACACTGTTGTTGAAAACTCATCTCGTATGGGTTTCATAGTTAGTAGCTTACATAAGTACGACCTTATTTCCATCACAAAAACTGCAAAAAAAAGATAGGCCCCTATATGTAGTTGTATGTGTTGTCTGAGTTTTTTTTCGCCATCACAGGTGGGGGTCATATAGTCCAATGTCCGTGACTTGAAAATCACGTCGGACTCGGTCAGTCCGACAGAGCGGTCAAGCAGCTCGCAGTCCGATAGCCCCATATATTACATCTATGAGAATATGAAATGGTGCATCTCTGATGTACTAGTATGTATAAGACCACACGCGCAGCAACACCACCAATCCCATCCACCACTTCGACCCTCCAATGAGAACTGATGTTGTCGCCGGATGAATGAGCAAAGGACGATGGAATTCGAGTAATGAGTAGACAGGCAGAGACACAGGGAGCATTGTGATTGAAGCAACTTAGACGCCGAAAACAGGCGATGAGCAGTGAGAGAGGTCCAGGGAAGTGGACACGACGGTGGATGACGGAGGAGTGGCGGCACAACAAACAGCGTCAGCAATGACTCACGACGACTCACGACGACTCACGCCGATGACAGCTACAGAGAAGACTTGTCAGCACCCAGAACTACTTGAAGACATGTCAATCCACTCACCTGAACCGCCTGAATTTCCAGACGAAACTGTGAAGCGAGCACACGAGCCCCCGAATGTCAGGCTTGAGGGGGAGAGGAAGATGTTAGTAAACCTCGAAACCGAACTTACCAGCATCAAAGCACATGTGTCCAGGAGCATAAGAGACCTTCTAGGATGGTAGAAACATGCCAAAAGACCTGCAGAATATGTTAGAACAGGTCACTGAATGCTCAGAGAAGGGTTTGAAGAAGACCCACCTGAGGGAACTCCAGACGAGCTGGACAACCCGGGAAGCGATGCAGACACGACAGCGGCGTCAGGACGCCTCAAGGAAGCTTATGATGTGTCAAGGAAGCTGTGAGACATGTCAGATCACAAGCGAGAATGCTTGGAGCACTTGGAGAAGGTGAACTTACCTTGGAGGGCTCCAAACGATCCAGACGATCCACATGACGGAATGGCAGCACCAGACAGTGTATAGTACTCAGGAACATCCTAGAGGCAGTAAGAAACGAGAGATATGGCGACGTGAACGCACCAAGTCAATATACCTGGCCAGGATGCCATGGAGGTGAGAAAATCAAGTTAGACAAAGTCGAGAACAATTTGAACGGCAGAAACGATGGAGAGGCACTTAGATGCAATTGGAATGGGTGACAGATGGATGGCGCAACGAGCGGCGCATGGTGTGACTCGAAATGAGTCGTAACAAGGCTGCAAGCTAAGGAGAAGATGTATCAGCACGGAGGGCACAAGCGCACCAAGACGGACGTACCTGGGCCACCCAAATGACTTCCCAGTAACTCCAGATCACCTACCAACTATGTCGACCCACTGTGTCAACAACTTGAAGGACGCCTGACATCTGGATTTCTCCACTGATCTAGAAAGCCATGGGCCACGGAGACCAGGAGACATGAGTATATGCGTGTATATGCACAGGAAGTATACCTTAGAAATAATACCTGCAACGGGGTCATCAATCTTTGTCTTCAAGCTCAGTATCATCCAAATCAGCTTGTAATATGTTCGAACAGAAAGCCCTCGTGATTCCTCTGAACTGCGAAATGGAAATCAAGGTTAGAAAGGTTATATCCATTACCAAGTTGCCATCTCGCACTTGAGGGGGATCTGGGAGAGCACACGAGGTCGGCAAGGCGCGATGACGAGCATAGGGCATAGGAGTATTAGTCGTTTGATGAGGACTCTGGCCTGAATTGTTCACTGTACAAATGGGTGGACCGTGAGTGTGTAGACGAATGCCTGCACCCCGATGTGCCATTTGTCCTCTGTTCCGCAACGGCCATGGTGGTAGTGGTAGCGGATGAAGAAGTGATGATTGGTAAGCGGAGGTAAAGCGATTGGAGATGATGCGATGACGAAGAACTCGATGGATGATATTTATGCTGTAGATTTACAAGATAGTGACATATAGATGCTCCTCTCGACACCTATAATCTTATATAGTTGAGACGACCTCGTCGTCGTTCGCAATATATCCCGCCGACATCATTCGGGCTGACATAATATTTGCCTATTGTACGCTCCGCCGACCGTCGGGGAATATCTTAATTTTGCAGTTTTTGTGATGTCGGTCGTCGAGTACTGTAGTTTTTCTTTAGTGACTACACTATAGTTTTCTACAGGTTATGAGCCCCGCAGCTTCCTGTTAGTTCACTCACCCGACCCGAAACTCCAAGAATGGCAAATTTCTTCAGTCTCGAGGACGAAGATTTTATTATTCAAGTTCCTGCACTCGAGATGGACAGTCGAGATTGGTCACAGTACCATACAAGCTCGGAATGGACTCGAGAAGGTTCGCGACACTCAAGCTATCAAATATTCGACTACAGGCAACACTACGAAAAGCCTACTAAAATCGATGATGACGACGCACGAGTGGCAGCGCAGCCAATCAGATCCAGCGCGCACGTGTACAGCCACGACGGAGCCACAAAAAGCTCGAGAAAGCAAAAGGAAAGAATACCAGGCCGAGGAGGGGTCAAGTCGAAAGGTTGGAGGGGCGAGAGGATAGCCGAGAAGGTCAGAGGACACGAAACCGCAGCGAAACGGCTGGGCAATGAAGCCGCAGACGATACAACTCCGGGCGCGACCATCACAGCACCAGTCGGCATCCGAGAAGACGACGGAGAGAGCGCTGAAGCCTCTCGCACATCCATCGTGCCCCACGGAACCGAAACGACAAGTCGACAAGTCGACGATGAAGCCACTGACACCACGAACCCACACGCAAAGTGCGCAGGGCCGACGAGGCCAGTGGGTACATCGCACGACCCAGCCGACGAGCTGTCTGGCAAGCGAGAAGGTGGCGGAATGGTCAAAGCCAAATCCGTCAGCACGCCGATTGAGGGGCGGAGTGGTCGAACAGCAATCGACTGCGCTGACGAAGCGAAGCCGCTGGGTGACGACCCGAGTACCATGGCGAAGTCCCACGGAGATGGTACGGGCGGCGGACGAGAGAGCAGCGACGAGACGGACACCTCGGGAGCACCAGAACGCGACGAGGACGATTGGGAGTGGCCGACGAAGCTGCGCAATACATCAGAACGCGTCAGCGAACGCTCGAAACGAATAGATCGGAAGTACTTACCTCGAAGGGCTCAAGTCGAGCCAGACGACCTCGGATACCAAGCGTACATACCGGGAGCGTCAGAGGACGATAGGAACGCTATAAATCAGTCGAAGAAGCTGTGGAATGCGTCAGTACAAGTCCGTGAACGATCGAAGCAAAGAGGCCAGAAGTACTCACCTGGGAGGGCTCCAATCGAGTCAGGCGACCCGGACAGCGAAGCGGACGCATCGCCAGTGTCAGGGCATGCCGAGGACACCAGGGAGGAGCCGAAGAAGCTACAGAACGCATCAGAACACGAGCGCAAACGCTCGGAGCAGAAGGTTGATGAAAACTCACCCAGGGAGTCTCGAGACGAGCCGAGGGAGCCAGACGACGAAGCGGTCGCATCCAGCAGCCCCCATAGCACACAGGAAGGTCCCCAGGCCCTCGTGAAGCAGCGCAGCGTCGATACGAACGCGCCGAGTCGAGTTATAGGCCGAGGAGGGACTTTGGAGTTGCAAGGGGAGTCGAAAGTCGTCGAGGGCGCTTGGGACAGCGCAAACGTTGTCGAGGGCCCCGAATGCGATTGGATAGGTCCCAGCGGCGTCCGGAACGAGCGCGTCGATGAAACGAGCGCGCTACGTCGAGATAGAAGGCCGGGTGGCCATATGGGCGAGCTGGCGAGATCGAAAGGCGTCGAGGGCGATTGGAGGCGCCGGAACGATGTCGAAGGCGTCGGATACGATGGGAAAGGATGTCGGATGGATGGCGCAGCAAGCGGCGAACGCCGCGACTCGAAACGAGTCGAAACGGATGTGCTAGCTATAGAGAAGGAAGGTCAGCACGAACGGCGCAAGCGCACGACAAGCGACGTACCTAGGCCATCCACACCACCTCCCAGTCATCCCAGAGGTCCTACCGACCCCGTCGACCCACCGCGTCGTCGAGGACGACTGAAATCGCAACCTACAAAGATCAGAAGATCGAAAGTGAGAAGAACGACTTACCGAATCGCACAGCCACGTCGAGGCCAAAGCGGGCGCTTCGAGCGTATCGGATACGTCGTATATAAGCACCAGATGCTGGGGGAGCACCCCACAGCCACGGCGAAGCAGCGAGACCGCCACAGGAGTCAATCGAGACTAGCCAGCGCACTTGGACAGCGTGACCACCACACACCGGGGATTATGACATTTTCACAACGTTTAAAGTATATTGAAAATAGTAAACAATAATATGAAATTTTTCTTCCCATTTTTCATGCCTAAAAATTTCAGACTGCTATTGTT
>JBBPRK010001501.1:0-11872 GCA_038093075.1 Boletus patriciae | reverse complement strand
AAAGTACATATTTCATTGAACATTTTCCTAACAATAGCAGTCTGAAATTTTTAGGCATGAAAAATGGGAAGAAAAATTTCATATTATTGTTTACTATTTTCAATATACTTTAAACATTGTGAAAATGCCATAATCCCCGGTGTGGAAGGCAGCACTGGTGGGTTGAACGAGATGGTGTTGTGTGGCGTTGAATCAAAGTCGTGGAGCGTGCGGACGCGTTGGTCCGTGATCGAGGCAGGTAAGCACTCACGTGCACACTGCCCCGCCACACGGAGAAGGTTCCGCGTCTGGCTGCTTGCTGCGATATGGCAGAACGCAAGATAACAGACATTCTGGACTGTGACATCGCACATGAAGGAACGCCCCCATCCTGAGTCTCGACGGACGAGAATCACAGCATGGGTCACCTCGCCCGACCCGGCCATCCCTCTCTTCTCACACCCACGACGCAATTTGAACGGCACTGACAAAACTGGCGTTGTCAGGGTGCGCCTTGATACCACTACGCCGTTCTTTTTAATTCGTACACCAACGTATCGGTTTCTTTGGTGCCAACCTGCCTTTCGTTCGACGCACTATGGCCATGCCATCAATCCGGCTGAAACACCGCGATCTGATAATGTGCGCCGGCGCTGGCAAGGAACCCGCCTACTTCCGTACACACGGTTACACCACACTCGTCCTTCCAGGACTCTCCTCCGCGCTCGCTGTGCGTTCGTCGTTTGAACTTTGCACTGGTATCGGGCGCCAAGGCACGGCAGTCCCTCCCCCAAGCACTGACCGCACATGCACCGTGCTCGCGCTCGTGTGTATCGCGCGGCCGAGCGAGGTCGGACATACACTCGTGACGACCGAACACGAGGGACGACGCGAGGGCCCCGCTTTACCCGGTGTATATCCTATCGTGAGCACGGCTCGATGCCAGACCAGAGGGTACTCGTGTGACGTGTCGATGCCCGACGATGTGAAAAGTGCGCTGGCGGTGTTGGAGAGCAACGACTGCTGGGTGCTGTTTCAAGTTTGGCGTTGGACGGAGGGACGAAGAGGGGGTTCACGAGGACAAGAACGGCGCCATTGAATGAGCGTGTAGCATAGCTTACAGTCGTGAGGCAAGGCGTGTTGGAGCGATGATTAAAGGACAACACTGCACAGTAAATGTACAGTGGCGATTGTGTGCTCATACGGCGGGCTATTCGAATCCAACAGAACCGACTTGAATTTGGTCGTATAACAAACACATTCTGACCGTACTACAACTACAATCTGCCTGACTTATCCTTGACTGCTCTGTGTTCTGACTTGCCGCTGGACACCAAATTCAGCGTTTAATTAACCGGAACATCCTTGAGTTTCCACTGTTGGTACCGGTTATCGTTTGTAGCTGCAGCGAGCTTGACCTGTTTAACAACATTTTTTAAGTATTGAGCTAAGTCGATAAGTTCGAGAAGCAGGACGAACATTGGTGGTAGTCCCAGATCCAGCGGGGATACTCCACACAAGACTGGTGTTCGGAAGTTTGATACTTTTAATCGTCAACATCGTGAACAAATTCAGTTCCACTTGACCATGAATTCGAACATACATATAGTTGGTGCTGAAAGTGTCAACGACCGTAACTTGCCAGGTGACAGCGGTGGGACTGCTGACGACTGCTTGATCCTATCAAATTCAAAAACAGGTTAGTGATGACGTATGGATCGAATTTAAGGTATTCAAGCATCACTAACAGCTGCAGCGCTGTTGACAGAAGCGTATAAGCCTGTGAGGACGCTTTGAATCTTGTACTGGTTGAGGTCCGAATTGACAGAGATGAATCGCCACTAGTAAATGAAGCATAATATTAGTAAATCATAACAGAGGAAAAGGTGGTTTAAACGTTTTGGTTCCGGGTCCCACCTGGGCCGCCCTGCCCGACGTTGAGGCCGTAGACGATGATGTTTGTTCCAGGAGCGAAGTTGCTGCCGCTCAAGTCGGCGTACAGGGAGGCTCCTGCGTTTTCGACAAGCTGACCGACAACGGACATGTTTGTTAGGAGTGATGAGGGAGTGATACTGACCGCCAAAGATGAAAGTGATCCTATTTATGCAAAAGATGACACGGATGTGAACGTGTGAGGATATGATGCGAGGATGGTACGATATCGTACCATAGTGAAGAAGAATAGATGATGGTCTAGATGGGCTCGAGCTCGTATGGCTATTGGAGAGTATATATGCATGGTTCAAATGCATGCATGGGCGTTAATGAAAAGACAGGGGTGGTAACGAGAAGCCCCAGAGGTTTTTCTGGTCTGAAACGGAAGCGAACAGTGAGGGTGGGTTGAGCAACCGAACAGCTGAGCTTGCGCTGTGACAAGAGTCGAGCGAGCAGCGTCGGACAAACTGCTGAACGTATCAGAAACTTGTATGCAGCCTGCGAGGGAGTGCAAAAGAACGAATATGCAAAAACTGTGACCACGAGCCTCTAGCACAAGGTTAAGTTTGCGCCAGGCCATTGGGTGTGCCCAGAACCCCGGATAATACCTATGGGACCCAGGTCGGCCAAAGCGACCTTGTATGGCTATTGGAGAGTATATGCATGTGCGTGATCCAAATGAACACATGTGTGATCGGCGACCACGGCGCGCATAGTACGGAGATGTTATTTCTAGGCCGCATTAGGTGTGACTTGACTCCCGGGTCGGTAAGGCCTGGCCCAGTCTTTGTCCCATTTCACCACCTAACAGGACCTGGAGGAAGCCCGTTGACTTGGCCACGGAGCCGTCCGCGTTTGGGGTGTCTTCCACTGGGGACCCTCTCAAACCCATGGCCCCCCTGTTGCCGCGTGTGTATCAATACACGAGACACCGCGACAGGACGTTTTGACGTTGGTCTTCTTGGAAAATGGGAGATGACAGGTTTCGAGTGTCGGATGTCGAGATGCTACTTGTGCGCCGCTTTGCTTCTCACACTAATCCCGCTGGGAGGGCATTGTGATCTGAACTGTGATCATCGAGAAGCGTGTTGCGGCGTTGGGTGGGCGAGCATTGCGTGAGAGTTGAACCAGTCCAGAAGGAATCGTGAGGTGGCCCGAGTTCGGAGATGCATCTGATGTGATTGATTCAAGGCTGGTCATTGCGCCATCAAAGGAGGCCACTGGCACCCTCTTTTGTCCCGAATAGAGCTACTGTACACCCACCTCGTGTTGATATCACCATGAACGCTCGTCCTCTGGGCTTGCCATCCATGCTCCGTCTATGCGCGCAGTCAGCCCATGCTAGTGTAATTGAGATGGCATAGTAATTTGATTCCTGACAAGTTTGACTCAACGCTGTCATGGTCGTTTTTCGTGGCATTGGGAGGAAGTGGTCCGGCACTGCCGCATCTGAGATGTGGTTCCCGGACAACTTCGAGCTAAGCGATTTCTGAAAGGTCTGCTTTGGCGCCAAACCGCTCGTTGTTTTCAGATCACCTGTCCTAATGCATCGAAATGTATGTTCGACCGCAGCTGAGCGTTACATTTATCATATTCAAGAAGCAAAAATACGATCATCGTATATTTCGGTGACTGTGGTCGACCGTGACGAAGAAGACGAGCGTAAAAGACAATGGTGTGTCTTGGGGGGAAATCGCTGTTTGTGAGTGCTCTTCTTCTAGACTCGATCAACCAAATGACGGTGACGGTGTTTCAGTTCCGACAGTAGAACTCTACCAGAGGTGTCGCATAGGAAATGACAGGCTTTCCGGCTGTCTGAAAACACCATCGGTGCGATCCTGGAAGGGCTCAGGGACTTGGTAAATGTGTCAGTTCCAAGTAACGAGGTCTGCTGAAATGCTTCACGATCACAGTCTCGATGAGCCCCTTGAAAAAGTCATATTCAACGGCCACGACGAATTGCTAACGATGAGGGCTAACCGTCACGCGGACAAACCTAGTAAGACGAACGAAACAACAGGCTACAGCCCTCCCCGAATCATTGGCTTCGTATCGGATGCAGTCGATTCTGGTACAGGCGTTCCGGAGCTGGAGAATATGTGGGACTCGGTGCACCCTTCGGCGGTGTCTCGAGCGATCTGCGCGTTGTTCCTACTTGGGATGTAGGGTTTCTCGAGCAAGGTCAACTGTGTTGGAGGTTTGGATGGCAGATCGCGCTCTTGTGTCAGGTGTCGCTTTTTGTCGTGGTGTCGATCCTCATCACGAATACGTTCTGTGATACCAGTAAGTGCTTCGTCCCTATCGTGTTGGTATACGCAGATGCCCCGTAGGGTCAAGGTCAAAGCACGGTTTAATCCAGAATCGATTTCGGAGGTCGTATCCCCCTCTTCTTGATGGTCTGCGTGATTGCCCGCATGTCCATCGTACTTGCGTGACTCGTTTCGCACATCGGATCGTCGCTCATGTGGCGCAGCATGAGATTCAACGAAGATCTTCCGGTGCGCCTGTCCATCCAGCCCGCTCTCCCCTTCCCTCCCTGACATCCTTTGCAGTGGACAGACACCCAAGTCATCGGATGTATGATTGCATCTCTTGCGCGAAAAAGAGTGCCCTCCTGGTTGGGCTGAGCACCTACTTCGCGTCGGTGCAATTTCTCGGTCATGGATTTCATTCCAACGTGGTTCCAGACGGTGTGTTTGGACAGCGAGTCCATCACAGGTACGTTTCCTCTTTACCATGGGATGGGGTGGCGCTGACGTTGTTGGTTTCTATCACACGTAGCTCTACATTTACTCGGGGATAGTCTCGCCGTGGGTCTCGGCTCGTCGTTCTCTGGGTACCCCAACCTCTCTTCTTTTCTCCTTCCCTTTGCACCTCGTCTCATCGCGCACCCTAGCTGAGGGACCCCACAGGCAAGTACAAACCTACCAACATTGTCTCTGGCATCCTGCCGTTGTGTGGCGTCGTTCAGCTCATTTTTTTACAGGAAGACTCAGGGTTCGAGATGGGGCCTGTGTATTTCGTGTAAGGACAAACCGAGAGGTGTGCGAGGAGGAACCTACCCGACACTGGCAGAGGAGCCTGAGGGAGGTCTACGGGTGACGAGGAGCTTGAGAAAAAGACGGAACCCCACTAATCACGATTAACCTGCGTACCGAGTTCGCGATCACAATACGACCCAGATTTCCAAGCATCCACTAACTTGGACTGTAGCGAAGAAGATTTCTTAACGAGTTCTCTTGCAGCCTTGGCATCATAATTGTTGCGATCCAGTCGATCGTCACCATCAACCATTTCTCTGAGTACTATAGCCAGGAGCAGCGTCGTTGGAGTTCTGAGTGCCTAACTGCGTTCAGAGCGTCGTTGACTGCTTTGTCCGTCAGACAATGTTCATTGTCTGCGTAGGGCTGAAACGCGTTTGAAGCATATGAAGAAGCATGTGAAGAGTCATATGGAATCACGCCAGCCCCGACGTTCACGACGATGACGGGGGTTCGGTGACGACAAAGTCCACAACCCCTAACCTTACAATGAGTTAATTAGCTAGATCATGATTGGCTACGGCAGATCCCGGATGCGGCAGCGGTACCCGGTGTCCGAATTCATGCGACAAAGGCCCTCGTCTCCCTCCAACCATGCAGAGCATTCTCGCCCGTTCTACCTTGACACGCTCACGTCCACTTCGCGCCTCGTTGCGCACATTCGCCTCCTCTCCGGCCACGTCGCAGGCAGTGCCCACAGAGAAACAGACCTTGCTCAAGGAGTTCAAGATCTACCGCTGGGTCAGTTCCCAGTCTCTCTTTTTCAACATGCACACTCACGTTCTGCATCAGAATCCAGATGAGCCAGAAAAGAAACCCACCCTCCAGTCCTACATCATCGACCTCAACCAAACAGGTCCCATGGCACGTATCCACTCCCGCCCCCGCTCTTTGCCTCCCTGACGTCTCGCTTGCGTGTATGCAGGTGCTCGATGCCCTCATTAAGATCAAGAACGAGGTCGACCCTACCCTTACTTTCCGGCGCTCTTGCCGAGAGGGTATCTGTGGCTCGTGTGCCATGAATATTGATGGCCAAAACACCCTGGCCTGTCTCTGCCGCATCGACAGGAACACGAACAAGGACTCCAAGATCTACCCCCTTCCACACAGTCCGTACCTCCCCTTTCCCTGGCCCAACACCAACTCACACGTTTTCCCCATAGTGTACATCGTCAAGGACCTCGTCCCTGACCTCACTCTCTTTTACAAACAATACAAATCCATCAAACCGTACCTTCAAAACGACAATCCACCCGAGAAAGGCGAATTCTTGCAATCACCAGAAGACCGTAAGAAACTCGACGGTCTCTACGAATGTATTCTCTGCGCCTGTTGTTCGACCAGTTGTCCCTCTTACTGGTGGAACCAGGACGAGTATCTCGGGCCTGCAACGTTGATGCAAGCCTACCGGTGGATTGCGGATTCTCGGGTGAGCGTCGCGTCGCGATTGTCTTGCACCACTGACCCCATCGGATCGGGACCGGATGTATAGGATGCATATGGAGAACAAAGAAAGCAGGTGCTCCAAAACGAGATGAGCATGTACAGGTGCCATACCATATTCAACTGTGCGTCGCTGGCCGTTTTTGCTTTGCGATCCGTTTCTTATGGATTTTGAAGGCTCGCGTACGTGCCCCAAGGGTCTGAACCCCGCCGCAGCGATTGCCAAGATCAAGCTTGAGCTCGCCGCGGATTAGGTGCGTCCCGTTCTGCCTCGCGTGTGGATCGGGGTTAAAGCGGGGCACGTATGACCGGATTCCTCGTTCCGTATTGTCGTTGTTTGCCGCGATGCGTGTTGTATTCCATGTTGGCAATACGAGATTTTTTTAACGGATGCCCAAACAAAGTCCATATGTACATGGGACCGGGTGTCGAGTATCGTTGAACGCGTTCTGTGCTACACAAGCGATGCTGCACCCGAACACGGCCGCGTCGTATGTGGAATATCTGGGTAGTGTACTCGCCGGGGAACTCCAAGGTCAGACGCGTCCCGTTCCGAGTTTCAAGCGCGCCATGCAAGGTAGGATGCATGTAAAGAATGGTGATACAATCAAAGGAAGGTACATGTAAAAGAAGGATGAAGAAGACACACGTGAAGGCGTCGACGGTCCACACGACGTATCATGATCGTATCTCCTTGATGTCCATGTACTAGTAGGCGTCCGAGGACCCCGCATGTCCACCCGCGACGATCAAGTCGACACGCCCCAGCCCTCGCCCTCGCCCCCTTATTTGAAAGAAAGCACATCCGGCGCACGATACCCGTATACGTACTTGCCACAAACTCATGCTAGAAGCGTGCTCAAAGGGCGGCGCCGCACGACCCACGGCGCGTCGGACCCGATAATCTCGCACCCTTTCTTGTCCGCGTTCCGAACGAGCAACGTCCGCAGGTTCAGAATCAGCCGGCAGCCGACCATCGCTCCCATCGCCGCTGGGTAGCCTTCGGCCACCGACGACCATCGAATCTGGTGGCGAGGCGGGCGTGACGTCGCACGTCAAAAACGTATCAACAGTCACGTGGAGGATGACGTACCCCGAGACATTGTCCGATGACGATGCTGACGATGCACGCCAGCACGAGGCTGTTGGAAGAGAGAGAGGGGGGGACACGTCGGGATGAACACGTCCCGCGATCCAAGCGTGGAACGAATGCGTACCAGAAAAAGTAGCTCAGGTTGCCCGCCACGAGGCCGTCCTGGATAAACGCCCCGTCTGTCCGTCCGACGCGGTACCCTGACATCCAGGCGCACCACAAGGCGAGCAGACAGAGCGCCCCGTCGTACACGATCGCGGGTAGCCACAAGAGGTACAGGTGATAGAACGATGGGCTTCGTACGTCGGCACAGATGTACAACCCCGGCAGGACCTCGTTGGTGACTATGTTTTTTCGGGAGCCAATGATGCGTGAGCGCGAACGACATGGCGTCGAAAAAAACGGATAGACGTACTTTTTGAATATCCCTCGACCAAGCCCATGATTGCCGACGTGGCTGCGATCTCACACACGTAACCAAACATCATGAGTGCAAGGATGATCCTCGATCCCCGGAACAATGCATATAATCGAACTTGAAGCATTACTTGAGGAAAAGGGGGAGGTCAGCGACGAACGGAACAAGTCAGGACATTGGACACACGCTGGATCATGAACAATACAAGAAAACTGAGCCATGATTGGGCAAAGAAGTAAACCCCGCCTTGGAAAAAAAAGGCGAGATCAGACTAGAGAATACCTGACCGACGATTGCTCACAGCTACGCAGGGTCGTTGGTGTCGAAGCGTCCGTAAATTCATCTCGGGTGGTGACAAAAGAGAAACGTACAACTGTCAAGTCATCAGCATACAAAATACGAGTCAACGGCCATCGGAAATAGCTGCATACCTGTAGAGTCTGGACTGTCTGCCCAAGGAAAGCTACGAAAAAAGATTTAGCGAGCATGGTTGAGGGACAGTAAACATGTTCTACCGAAAATGTTCAGGCTAGAGGCGCCGAATTCAGCGACGTCACGAAATACGAGCGAGTTGCGAGCTCACATGGCGAGTGCATCGCCCAGATATCGAACCTAGAGTACGACGCATGATTCCCTCCAAGGATGTAAACGCAAGGCGGACCGACATACCAGCATATAATGGATACTCCCGAAGGAGCAAGGGTGATCCTGCCAGAAACGAAGTTGCAGTGTCACAGATCGACTAGAATACCAAGCCCGAATGCTTACCCAGACATAATCGACCTGGATTATTCGAACGGTCAGTCCACACGGGCCGCCCACAAGTACAGATGCCTACCTCTTGATCGAACGTGATGACTATACACGACCATTAACGACAGCATCGAGGTCACAAAGGGCATGGTACTCGCCATGATCGTACAACACGGCGACAGAGCCTGCCACTATAAACACAATCCTCGAGCGTGACCGACGTGCAAAAAAAACGAAAAGACTCACACTGACAGGTCCGGGCGATGTGGATCACGGTTGCGCTTTGTACAACGTCCTCGGCAGAGACGACGACGGCCATGGGGGGTGCGTCGAGGACGGGCGAGCTACACCATTAAGTGACGACTGAGAAAACAAACGTGTGCCGCCGGCAGGTGTGATCGGCAAGCGGCCCCTTGAAACACTCCAGCTGTCGCATCATGATTGACAGCCAACTTGAAATTCATTGAAGTTGATAATCCGAACGTCACTGATCAACTCTAGATTTGTGCTCGTTTCTTCGCCGCCACGTCATGCAGCATTCACAGTCGTGCTATGTATCTCCAACTTGAACGGCGACTCGTGCATTCCGAGGATGTTCGGATCTACCACTTTTTCTTCCCGTTCTGACCAGGGACGCCATTTCGGGGTGTCATTTCATTATGACGTATCCATAGCGACATAGTAGGCAGATAGGGAATCCGGAGAGGCAAGCGGCGAGGATTCGCGAATCCGAAGTTCGAGTTAAGCAAGTACATGCTTATCTACGAATGAGATCGAAGTGCGGTGACCAGATGGCAAAGGCACTTCCCACGAGTTCTGCTAAATACCAGTTACTCCCCACTATTGAACGGGCGACGAGAATTCATGGCGACGTTTGGCAAGGCGACGTTCAACGCCGCCTCCTACGCTGCATCCCGACCGACCTATCCACGTGCGCTCTTTCGCCATGTCTTTGGCTTTCACGCAGCGGGTGTGGACGTGGCGCGCTGGGATACCGCAGTCGATCTCGGATGTGGGACGGGTATGTGACTTTCGTGGACTTTGTTTTTTCCTGTCCAGGTTGACGGCCATTTACTCGCTGGGAACACGGGCCAACGTGTATATGCAGGTCAAGCGACCGTTGAGTTGACACCTTTCAAGAAGATCTTTGGCGTCGATCCAAGCGCGGGGATGGTTGATGCCGCCCGTCGCGCCACCGCGTCGTCCAGTGCGGTCGTACGCAGTCACGGTCCCGACTGGGAATCTGGCCGGATCACGTATGTACAATCTCCCGCGGAGAGCCTGGCATTCTTGGCGGATGGGAGCGTAGATTTGATGATCGCTGGTATGTGCATCGGCCCGCTTCGTCTCTCCCGCTCTGGTGGTTATTGGGGTGCGGTTTGTGTAGCACAGGCGGGCCACTGGTTTGATTGGTCGCGGATGTGGCCAGAGGCCGCGAGGGTGCTGCGAAAAGACGGGACGGCTGCGATATGGGTACGTGACTTGCTTCGTTCTTTTCCACCCGCACCCGCACTGACACCATCTGATCCCGATCTTGGCTTGAACCGCTCTCGATGTCCCTCCCACCAGAACTACTCGGAACTTCGACTTCCCAAATACCCCACCCTGACGCCCTTGCTATCCGACTTCTTCCAAGGCACCGATCCGCTGACGTCCATTGGTCCGTATTGGCAACAACCCGGACGATCAATCCTCGACGGTCATCTTGTCGCCGTTCCAGATGCCCTCGACGTCGTCCCAGGTGCATTCAAGGACTTTTCGCGCTCTTATTTCACAGGTGCGCCCCGCACGGCCGCTCCGCCCGTTCACACGACCATCCTGTTGATTTATCTGTCGTCCATGTGACCTTTTGTTGCCAGGCACGTACTACCCCGACTTGTCCTCGCCCCAACCCATCCTGATGCGAAAGCGGATGACATGGCACGATGTGTACGAGTATTTCCGCACCGCAAGTGCTTTGCATACGTTTCTTGAACAGCATCCCGAGGACGGGATGCGGCCCGAGGGCGATATTGGAATGCGCTTTTGGAGGTCGTTGCTGAGCGGTGCGGCGGTGCAGGATGGAGTAGCAGTGCAGCCGGAGGATGAGGTCGAGGTCGAGTGGCCGTTGGCATTAATACTGGTGAAGAAGGCGTAGGTGACTTTTGCTTCCTCGAGTGAATCTTTTCTTGCGCGGAATTATGATAACCTTTGGTCCTGCATGTCCTGCCCAAGGTTGAAACGGTACATAAACGGACGCTGTATGATCAGAACTATCATCTTCTGACTGCATCCCACCCCGCTTTCGACGGGATCCCAAAGCCAACGCTTTTCGCGGCTTGTTAGCTCTTCAATATGGCGACCTTTGGCGAGGCTAACTTCGACACCAGCGTGCATGCAGCGTCCCGGCCCACCTACCCGCAGGCGTTGTATGACTTCATATTCGACTTGCGTAGGCAGTCTCCGGATGCCAAGTTTGAGCGGGCTGTAGAACTTGGTTGTGGGACAGGTAAGAGGTGCAGCAGGAGAAAAAAGAACCGACGCTTACCGGTGGGCCGTTGACGCATGCGAGAACATGATCTGCTCTGCACGTGAGACACTCTGGAATGGGCGGGACGTCGACGGTGACCGGTGACCGACCGGGACCGGTCATCGGGTTTTGCAACATGAAAGCTCGGCCGAGAAATTGGATTTCTGGGAGGACGACAGCATCGACCTGGTCATTGCCGGCGTGTTTGGGTTCTTGGCCTCTTCTTTCATAGTAGCCCCCCGTTTGACGAGCGTGTTGTCTTCGCACCGTGATTTGATGTTGATCGGAGTCAGAGCTTTCAGCTCAGGCTGGTCACCGATTCGATTGGTCGACGATGTTACGGCCCGAGCTGTCGCGCGTCATGCGCAGGGGTGCAATGGCTGCTTTCTGGGTCCCGCTCAGCTTCCATCCCATCAAACCGCTTTACGTCCAAAGACGGTATATCGAGTTAGGAAATTTTGATTTCTGTATAGATGATGGCAAGCGAGTTGCCCAAGTGACCAGTGGCTCCAACGAATGGCCGAACATAGAAGCAGGCACAAAGGTAGTCATGAGGGTCGTCTTCGAACAAATGACAGAGTTTTCAGCTACCTACACATGCCATCTTTGTGAAGCCTCGAACTATCTCGGGTCGTTCGGCAGGTCGAGGGATTGGCTGACCGATGGTTCTGTTGACTGGTTCGTGCTTCACATTCATGGAT
>JBBPRK010001500.1:0-11877 GCA_038093075.1 Boletus patriciae | reverse complement strand
CTGGGCCGAGCCAGTGGCGGGACCCAAGCCCAAGGCGGACGAATCGGCGGAGAGGCTGACCGAGCACGACGATACGAGCGCACTCTGAAGCGTGGCGGCCGGGGGTGACTGTCGCGTGTTCGTCGTCGTCGAAGACGTACCGCGCGATGTTGTGAGGCCAAGGTGTGTCCGTGTCCTCGACGCCGGGGACCACGTTGCCCACGTGTTTCGTGTATTTGAATGGCGACAGGGACGTGTTGATGGCGCGCATGCAAAATCGAATGGGGCATTTCATGAAGGCGGGCATGTTGGAGAGTCAGTTGAACACGCTGGAGAGTCCTGAAGACGAACCTGGGGTTGTGACGGTGACGGTGGAGATGTCCACGGGGAGCAGGTTCAGCGGGTCATCGAGATGCTCCGCCGGTCGTCGTCGTAACTTGTTTCCTTGTTATCTTTTGCTATCGTTATCGACCCGTCGGCATACACCGCAACACGGATACGTACGTTCTATCCCTTCCTCTTCGCACCTTCGCTTACGACGCCTTAGCCACCTCTTTGTTCCTTTATGCTCGCCATGCATTTAGCTGATCGACTCGAGTCGAATACGATAGCTCTCTGCCCACTTTCAGCTCGAACAGACTGTCCGTCTCCATCGTTCATAATTTCCAAAACTCCACTCCAATCAGCCTCTCGCCTCAGAACTCACCCTCTTTAAATTGCCTTCATCGCGGTCCAGCCCCGGCTAGTCCCCCACAATACTGGATCAAGTTTAGTGGGCCAGAATGGATTCAGAAGGTAATTGCGTCTATCTGTCGGTGTGCAGAGCACTGTGACGACGTGTCTACCAGTTGAAAAGCTGCATTCACGGGCAAAGTCTCTCGTTGCCAACTTTAAGCAAGGATGGGAGACCAGCTACATCGACGAGGCGATTGTCCTTGATCGTGAAGCACTGGATCACTGCCCTACCGGCCACACCGAGCGACCTGTCTCTTTGACTCGCCTTGCCACCCATCTCACTGATCGCTACAATCTGCTCGGAGCGATGGGGGACCTTGAGGAGGCCGTTGTTCTTGCCCGAGAAGGACTTGACCTTTGCCCGGCTTGGCACCCTGCTCAATCAATGTGTTTGAACGTCCTTGCAGCTTGTCTCTTCACTCGGTACAAGCAGCTCGGGGCAATGGCAGACCTCCACGAGGCCATAGTCCTCAACCGAGAAACACTCGACCTTCACCCACGCTCACAAGGGTACCCTCATCGATCCAGCTTTTTGAGCAACCTTGCAAGCTGTCTCTCCGTTCGGTACGATCAGTTCGGGGCAGTGGAGGATCTTGACGAGGCCATTGTCCTCGACCGTGAAGCGCTCGGCCTCCGCCCGCAAGGACACCCTGATCGGTCGATATCTTTGACCAGCATTGCAGTTAATCTCTCCGCCCGGTACAAGGAGTTCGGGGTGATGCAGGATATCGAGACGGCCGTTGTCCTCGGCCGAGAAGCACTCGACCTTTGCCCGCAATGGCACCCTTCTCGACCCCACTCTTTAAGCAGCCTTGCAGTCTGTCTTACCACTCGATACCAGCAATTCGGGGCAGTGGAGGACCTCGAAAAGGCCGTTGTCCTCGACCGGGAAGCACTCGACCTTCGCCCGAAAGGACACCCTGATCGGCCGATGTCTTTGAACAACCTTGCAGTTAATCTCTCCGCTCGGCACAGGCAGCTTGAAGCAATGGATGACCTCGACGAGACCATTGTTCTCAACCGAGAAGCACTTGAGCTTCGCCCGAAAGGACACCCTGAACGGTCGCTGTCTTTGAACAACCTTGCGGTTCAGCTCTCTGCTCGGTACAGGCAACTCGGGGCGACGGAGGACCTCGATGAGGCCATTTTCCTCGACCAAGAAGCACTTGACCTTTGCCCGCAAGGACACCCTGACCGGTCGATGTCACTGAACAACCTTGCGGTTGATCTCTCTGCTCGGCACAGGCAACTCGGCATGACCTTGGAATTCGTCTCCTACAACACCCCGCCATCCTCCGGCAGCACTTCTGCATCTGCTGCCATTAGCAACGCTGCTTCCCGTGCTATGGAAGCGGAGTCGGCCGAGGAATTAAACACTGTGGATAAATGTTCAAAATCATCCCTGCCTCGTGCAGTTGTCATGGTCAACGAATTATGAATGTAGAGTCACCAGACGCGATCGGTCCAGTCTCGGTTCCTCCAGCTTCACGAACACACCACGCCTGTCACGCCCAACAAAAAACGTGGCGCCAGACGCATACGGTAAGGGCCACGCAGAGCCACTAGGCTGGCTACAATAACACGTCGGTCGCTCCCATTTCCTCGAACACATGGACCGTCGGTAGATGTGGAGTTATGCATACGACTGGCACCGGCAACACTACGCCGATCGCTGCCAACGAGAGGGGCTTTTCGATTGACGTTCATTTTGACCCCGCCGAATTTCAATGGTCAGCATCCTACATGGAAGGGTCGACTGTAACGTGCAATCCGGGGCCAAATCATGGGGTGGTCTGGCTGGAACAATGATTCAACTAACACTGCGTGATCTTGTTGCTGTCTGTACTATTCACGACCTCCCAAATGCCGTGATTCTTATACTTACAGCTTGAGGAGGGGTGCTGTCGGGCGACTTCGGCGAATTTAAAGCCCAACAAAAAGGGAAGCTGAGAAAGTGCAACGATGAGTTGGGTTGTGAGTTGACCATGCCTGTGAGAGCCGCTCATCTCACACCCCAGTTGCCTTCCGAAGTAATGTTCAAAGTCGACGTGCATGTGGTAGGGCTTCACGGGCTACCACATTATTCAACCTCCTGGAGTCGCCCGAGCCTTTCATACACTTTACCCTGTGGTGGTATTTCCACTCATCTTCACCTTCCTGGTGGTCCATCCGGGTTGTGGCACGTCCCCGGCCCCGTCGTCGACGGGTGGCTCGGTGGCGATGTGGAATAAAGGATCTGAAGAGCCATGCCGCCATTCCCCACGACGGGGCGAGCACATTCGTGCCCTTGGATGATTGGATCCCATCGCGCTCTCGTTAAGACACTCGAGCATATTTAATGGAGGCTACGAACAGCGAGAACGAGAAATGGAGGGCGGGCGCAAATATAAAACTAGGCACCGAGATGGATATAAAGAATACGTTGATCGAGTGGTAGATGCGCAGATTTCATTGTCTTGTTCAGCGCGAACGCTGCGCGGGTATGATCCAGACGACCGGACTTGTCCACCATATGCTTATAGAAAGTTAAGGTGATCTCGGTCGTCTCACCATCGTCCACCGCCCACATCGTCCCGATTACGGAGCGAAAGCCGACAAACTGCATCGCCGATGCAAGATGGATCACCTCGTCCGGACTCTCTTCGTCTCCGACAGTCGTATGACATGCAGAGAGATACGCAAATTCGGGATTCTTCAAATTGCACCCGATGATCCGTTGGACTGTAAAGTGTCCGTCGTGCAGAGCGAAAGCGGACTCGAATGGCTGTTTCTCATTTGGGAGACCATGACACGCAAGGTGTACCCATTCGTTCTTGCCAAGCTCTTCAACGACCCTGGAAATACAGGATTCTTCTCCATCCACTCGCATGAATGTGGCGAGGCCGTCGACGCGCTGACGGATGTTGTCCAGTTCCGTGCCTACGGAAAGGAGTTCGCTCTCGCCAGCAGCATTAGCTTGGCCGATGGCAAGAAAGTGTTTCTGTTCAGTTGCGGGATTCGATGGATCGCACCGTCTGGCATGAATGAGGGCGGTTAGGGTTGGGGTGTAGGACGAAATGTAGAGATCGGGGAGATTCTGTTCGCCTTTCCTAAACGGACCGGCAGCGTGCAAGGGCAGCACAGAGAACTCGGCAGTGGGACACCACCAGATGCGAGATTGGAATGGATGGGTCGCCTGGAGGCAATCGACAATGGGCGAAACGATGTGATCCCAAAGTCGGCGTAAGAGGAAGGCGAGCTCTCCCGTTACGTCGTCCCTCTTTGCACACTTAGTCAGGGTGTGGAGCTCCGTCGACAGGTCTCGAACCTTTTCCTGTGTGATCTTCAACGGAATATGAACGGGATCTCGATCAAGGAAGACGATGAGCGCGTCACAGCTATACTTGCTCGCATTGACGATGATGACGGGCCCCCCACTGGCTGCGCATTGGAGATCGGGGAAGAGCGAGGGAAGAAGGAAACGGGAAAGACCGGGTAGGTTGCGAATATTGGTCACAACTCTTTGCAGTTCGAGGTTGAGATGGTACAGCCGTTCGTGCTGACCTGTACCAGCTAAATTGAGGGCGCTGTGAATGGACAAGGCCAGCCGCGTGAACTCGTCTGCTAATATCTTTCCCGCCGGGCCAGATACTATGACATCGTCAAGGGGAGAACGGAGGCGAGTGAGCTGGCTCCAAAAGACACCCCGTCCCTGTTCTAGAAGCTCGACCGCATTGGTAGTGGAGTGGTTACGAAGACAAGCTGAGAACGCATCCACTGCAAGTGACGACGTGAGATCCTTGAGGATAACAAGATGTTTAGGCAATGACGGCAGAGCGGCCAGATGTTGAATAAGCAATCGAAGTGACATTTCATATGCGAGAAGCATCGTAGGATGCTGGAAATATTCAGCCACATGGGTCCATCCTCTGGCGGCAGACAGATCTGATGACGACACTGTCTGGGGCACATGTACGAGTTGAACGTAGAGACTGAACAACTCCTCCTTATCCTTTAACTGCCTCGACTGTGTGAACCGATTACGGAGGTAGCGTGCAAGTCTGTTCAAAGAGTTGGATCGAAGAGGGTGCTCTCGAGTGTAAAGTTCCAGTGCTTCTCGGCCGTAGAGGATGGCCCCGTCGAGGTCCTCCATCGCACCGAGCTGCTCGTAGCGGTTGAAGAGACAAGATGCGAGGTTGTTCAAAAGCATAGACCGAGCAAGGCGTCCTTGTGGGTGAATGTCAAGTGCTTCTCGGGCGAGAAGAATGGCCCTGTCGAGGTCCTTTGTCCCAGCATCCTTAGAGGGCGCACGCGGACGCAGTATATACGCGTGGGCTCTTCTCCGGTGCTTCGTCAGTAAAGAGCGAGCGTTCGTCGCGAAATAAACAACGAGATTCCTTGGGTCCAAATTGTAGAAATTGCACCCCGCGCGCTTGCAGTAGAATAACCTATCGATAGTCGTCAGGTTCGACACGGTCACAACACCAAGAGGCCCTTACCTGACCGCACCTTCGTTCTCGATCTTGTGCTTCCTTAGCTCGTATGCTTGCGCGCCACTATCCAAGTCGCAGGACCAAGTCTGGAACGAGTCAATTGATTCCATGTCCATGAGACGAATGAAAAATGTACTTTGCCCATTATCTATGTAGGATTGTGTCAGGAATGAGACGAGAATGACCAGATTCTCGAAGGGAGGTGCGGGTTTGAGGGATGGATATCACCCCAGCCGAGGGGGTTTTATATGCATGACCTATGGACATATTATCCTTAAGGTTCATTGTTTGTCGGACTCAAAAGAGCATGTGGGTACCTTCCAAACATCACAGACCATTCACTTCCATTCGGGGTTGGAACGCGGCTCGGGGAATAACACTCCCCACATCCAAACCACTGACAGAGCTAGGGGTCCATCATCAATAGACTTCCGTCTCTTCTAGATTAGCTTGCAGATTATCAAGCTAAACAGTTTCGGTGGGACATACCTATCAATTAACCGTAATCAATCCAGGGAACTGGCTTGACGAACTGATCACAGAAAAAAAATTCCAAGGACCTGCATACTTACCAATGCAAAAAATCTTTACTCATTGTCACGAAATATACGCCGACCCAGGAATTATTTCGGAAAACAAAGGCAGGAACGGATCCACACGAGATTGTTCCCGATTGCATTGATTGTCCACACGTATCGGGTTGATGGATGTGGATTGCCTTGAGGTGAAATGAATGGTCACTGGTGTACCTGGGTGCAAGTGAGACAATGGCTTTAACATTATTATTGAATCATTGTTACCGACATCTCCTTGTATGACGACCATGACGTTCCGCGGTTTCGGATGACTCGGAGCTTGAACGACTTGCACAGGCCAAATCTGTCTCGGACCCATTGCCGGGTTGGCCGCAGTGGGCACATGTCAGAAGCACCGCTCCATTCAAGTTGACAATGGGACGCGTTCTAACCGACCCGCGAGAGCCAGGGCCCAGTTGCTCCAGGCTATACTACAGCCACCTCGTCTTCTAAGTTACAGGCAATCAAACCACTCGTTCACGACATACTCTGACTCCTGAGTTGGAAAGATTCATACCACCAGCCCTCTGGGCATCCCTGGCCCCGAGGCTGTGACAGTCAGCGTTACTCCTGTAAAGCTTCCCACGGGCGTCGAATTTTGTGCACTCCACGAGGTTATTGGATTGTAAACCTGTCCCCTCCGGGTCCAGGAATACGTATACATCATTTACGACTACTAGTACCATGGCGAGATCCCCTGCGACGGGAAAGACAGTCAACGTCGGACACACCCCTACTGTCGGGAGGGCAAGAAATGCCAGCGGGGCAAGATTTATCGTGGTCATGGTGGGTACTTGCTGACTGAGTACCCCTTGCAGGAAGGTGTGTAGATGACAGCTAGTTATTCACCTCCCTGGAGGCCCGCTTCTCATCTCGATGCGATCATTTAGAAGTTGGGTCACGGTACCCTTCCCCGGTACCCTTCCCCCCTTCTTATTTCTATTTCTTTTGCACCCTGCTCTCTTTAGTGCAGCATGTACCCGTTACTCACGAACCGCTCTGGGTTTGTCAATGTGTATCGCAGGGCGTATCCGGGACGGGCAAATCTACGCTCGGGGCAGCCCTCGCCGGGGCGATGCACCTCCCCTTTATCGACGGGGACGACCTCCACCCCGCTGCCAACGTCGCCAAAATGTCGCGTGGCGAACCGCTCGACGATGCGGATCGTCAACCTTGGCTCGATGCGATCCGCAGAACTGCTGTCGCGTGCGTGCGGGATCAGTTGGGTGAACGGCCCGAGGCGGAGTCGGCGACGGGACCCAAGACAGAGACAGATGACTCGGAAGCGTGGCGGCCGGGGGTGATTGTCGCGTGTTCAGCATTGAAGAAGAAGTACCGCGCGGTCTTGCGGGGGGAGGGCGTGTCTGTGCCCTCGACGCCAGCGACCGCGTTGCCCACGTATTTCGTGTATTTGAAGGGCGACAGGGACGTGTTGATGGCGCGCATGCAGAATCGAACGGGACATTTCATGAAGGCGGCCATGTTGGAGAGTCAGTTGAACACGCTGGAGAGTCCTGAAGACGAACCTGGGGTGGTGATGGTGTCGGTGTCGATGTCCACGGGAGAGCAGGTTCAGCGGGTCCTTGAGGTGCTCGCGTCGTCGTCGTGAACTTGTTTCGTTGTTATCTTTTGCCATTGTTATCGACCCGTCGGCCGAGTATAGCCACCACGGATACGTACCTTGCCCCGAACCAACACCTCGACCCGCCCACCACACACACAGAATGGACCACGGTGGACACGGCGGGCACGACATGCCTCCCATGTGCTCCATGAACATGCTCTGGAACACCCAGATCATCGACACCTGCGTCGTCTTTCGTTCCTGGCACGTCCACTCGAGCGCCCAGTTCGTCCTTTCGTTTGCCGCCATCGTCTGCCTCAGCGTCGTGTACGAATACCTGCGTCTCTTCCAACGCGACGTCGATGTGCGCATAAGGGAGAGGGTGAACAAGGGAAAGAGAGCCGCGAGTCCCCCCGTGAGCGGGCGGAGCACCCCCAGCGAGCGCGGGGAAGATATAGGATTGCTCAACGGCAGGAAAGTGAGGTCTGGGTGAGTCGCGCGTTCCACGGGCGTTGGTGTTGACGTTGACCGGGACCCCCGACGGGCAGAGCGGCGGTGCTACCAGCGCACTACCGCGCGTTGCGTGCGGGCTTGTACGGCGCTTCCGTGCTCTTGTCGTGTTTCCTCATGTTGGTTTTCATGACCTACAACGTGCGTCGTCTTCGTTCTTGGGCGCGTTGAGGGTGGGTTCTGAAAGCCATCTCAGGCATACCTGATCTTTGCGGTCGTCGCCGGTGCTGCTATCGGACACTATCTCTTTAGTGGATTCGTAGAACCTGACAGCAAGGGCGTGTCGTGCCACTAAAATGGAGGATCCCTCTGTTCCATTATGCACATATTCTTACCCCGTCTTCCGGGTTCATTGTTTTAGTTTTCGTGGAATCGATATCGGGCACTCTGTTCAATATGCACACTCAGTCTTCTGGGTTCTTTTTTTGGTTTCGTGGAATCAATATCGGTGTCGTGACAACAACATTGATACATTGCGAAGAGTAAGAAAGTACAAGAGTCCACCTATGACTTCATCTCTGTATCTTGGTCCTTCTTCGCCAGGTCGTGCGCCTTGAGGAGGGCATCGATCTCGGATGGCTTGTATATCTTTGCCTTTGGTTGCTTTGCTGCCTCGTCGTACGTCAACACGGCAAATTCCACTACAGGACCCGAATTAGCGCAACAGTCAACAATGACGAAACGAAGCAAGGCTGACGTTTCTCGCTTCCTAAGGTGGTACTATCCATAGTCCTGCTCATCACCCTCAGAACGAGCCCGATCGCCTCGTCGACAGTGATGTCGTCTTTGTACTCTTGTTTAAGAAGGCTCTGGGCAGTTCCGTTGTTCGCGCCGATGCAGGTCGCTTTCCACCCGGAAAAGTTTCCCGATGGATCCGAATGGTAGAGTTGGAAGCGATAGTGTGTGTCATATCCAGCATAGAGGAGGGAGACGCCAAAGGGTCGAAGACCTAGAACAGAGCATCGTGGAGAAAAGGAAGCGGGCGCGCGAGCGTAGACGTACCACCATATTGAGTATACCCTTGTTTCATGTCGCACAGACGCTGTGCGAGCTGCTCGACAGGTATATCTTGGTTGTACTGCAGCAAATGTTTCTGCGCCACCGAGCGCGCATAGTTGACGAGCGAGTTGGCATCGGACGTGATCCCGGCGACGCCGCCAATCACGTTTCTGTGTCCAAATCCCGCTATCAGCGGGGGGACCGTTGGCAAAGGAAGGGAAAGGGGGACGCACGAGTTAAGGAGGAACATCTTTTCGCCGCTACCACCGTATCCGCCGCCCTCTTTTGCGCTGGAGAGATCGAGGAGTTTGCCTGTGACACGTTTTTCGGCGGCTAGGACGACGCCGTCTTTGGCGAGGACGCCGAGGACGGAGCCTGCGTGGGAGATGGCCTCCATCGCATACTCGACTGTGAAGGCGATCGTCGTGCTCAGCGTGGTTGCGTGGAGATGAGAGCGACGTACTCTGGTATAGGCGACCTGTGGGATGGGGGTGAGCATGTCGTCGGCTGTGAAAGCGATCGTCGACGTACCCTCTGGGGAGAATATGGTTGTTCGACCTGTAGATGATCGCGTCGGTCGTGTACTTATATTGCGAAGAAGGATGTTACGCACTGTCATATCTTCTGGCCTGCGAGCTCCGTTAGATGTCATTTGAGCAGAATGCGAATTTGGGCTTACCATGGTGTCGTTGGTGAGATACGCGTAGGGGTGTACGCGTCGTACAAGGTGGACTCGGCAATTACCGACCTGTAGCGCGAGTGGCAGCGCCAGAGTCTCTTACTTCGAGCGACAACAGCAATAAAGATCGTTTTCCGCAGCAATGTCAGATTTACGACTGACACCTCTCGGTGCTGGTCAGGAAGTGGGCAGATCTTGTATTGTGCTACAGTACCGAGACAAAACCATCGTTTGTGATGCAGGCATCCATCCCGGTCACTCTGGAATGGCGGCTCTGCCCTTTGTCGATTACCTGGACTGGTCCACTGTCGACGCTATACTGATCACGCAGTACGTCGGAAGTCATTTCCTTCTGGCTTTCTCGGTCTTACCGTCTCTAGTTTCCATCTTGACCATGTCGGCGCGTTGACCTACATCATGGACAAGGTCGAGTGAAGAGCCATATTGCACGACTTATCGTCTCACTGACCACCGACAGACCAATTTCAGACAAGGAAACGGCAAAGTCTACATGACGCACCCCACGAAAGTGCTCTACAAACTCGTGATGCAGGACCTTCTGAGTGCCAAGTGCGTCGCCAACCCTTGCCTTATTCCTAGTAACCAACTGTTTCAAGTCTGTCTTCCCTTGGGAGCCTCTTTACGGCCGCGGAGGTGTCCCAGTCGTTGGCTTCTATCATCCCAGTCGCGGTGCATCAGCAGGTTTCGCCGTGTCCCGGCATCTCGTTCACTCCCTACCATGCAGGACACGTTCTCGGAGCTTGCATGTACATGATCGACATCCTCGGCCTCAAAATCCTATACACCGGCGACTACTCTCGCGAAGAAGACCGACACTTGGTCAAGGCAGAAATCCCTCCCATCCGACCCGACGTACTCATCGTCGAAAGCACCCATGGCGTGCACACCTTTGAGACGAGGGCAGAAAAGGAGCTGCGATTTACGACGCTCGTACATGCCATTCTCCGACGCGGTGGACATGTGTTGTTGCCCGTGTTCGCGCTCGGGACGGCGCAGGAACTGCTGCTGGTCTTGGAGGCGTACTGGGAGGACCATCCTGATTTGCACGAGGTTCCGATCTACTATACGTCCGGTCTCGCACGAAAGTGCATGGCTGTTTATCAGACCCATGTGCATGCGATGAACGCCAACATTCGATCGCGATTTGCAAAGAGGGATAATCCTTTTGTGTTCAAGTGCGTGTCTCGGGCGCGGTCGTGTATTGTGCTCACAGATCCCCGCAGACATGTTTCGAGTGCTTCCCCGCAACGGGGCTGGGCGCAGAGAATTACTCAGGGCCCTCCGTGTGTCGTGCTCGCGAGTCCTGGATTTATGGACTCTGGCAGCAGCCGAGAACTACTCGAACTCTGGGCGCCGGAACCTCGCAACGGTCTCATCATTACTGGATACTCTGTCGAAGGCACCTTGGCCAAGGTAAGTGGTCGCAGAACGGTCGTAGTATCTGTTGCAATGTGTATTTTACTTGTAACGCAATGTACACGCTTTGACTCTACTCGAGTGATCTAAACCATATTCGCAGAGCATCATCAACGAGCCCGACGAAATCCCGTCATTGAAAGGTGGACGAATTCCATGCAAGCTCTCTGTCGACAGTGTATCATTCAGTGCACACGTCGACTACTCGCAGAACGCGGGATTCATCAAACTCGTCGACCCAGAGCATGTGGCAAGTGGTCCATTGTTCGCAAGGGAATCGTGGATTGATGTCTTTTTCAGGTCCTCGTTCACGGGGAGAAATCCACCATGGATCGTTTCCGCACAGCTATGGAGGGCCGGTACAGAGACCGAGGTATCGACCGCAAGGTTTACACTCCTGGGAATCTCGAAACGTTGGAGCTCTCGGGCCGACACGAGCGCATCGCCAAGGTCCGTTTTTTATTCCACTTTTGGCGGGCAAGGTCACATTCGTGCTAGGTTGTCGGGAGGCTTGCTGCCGAAGTACCAAGGGAAGGTGGCGTCTTGTCTGGCCTTGTCGTTGCGAACGATTGCTCCTATACACTGCTCGATGCGCAGGACCTAGATGAATTTACGGGACTGCCCATCCCTGTCGTGACGCAAAAACAGAGGCTCGTGGTAGGGGCCGCTTGGGAGCTGGTACGATGGCACCTCGAGGGCATGTTTGGAAGAATCGAGGACCGAGTGGACAGCGATCAGGCGAAAACGATCCGGGTGTGTATTCGCGCGAATTGGATGCGGACGTTGACTGACGATGAGCAAGGTCATGAATATGGTGGACGTGAAGCAGACGGGCGAGGACCAAGTGACGCTGGAATGGGTGTCGCGGGGCGACAATGACATGATCGCTGATGCGACGCTGGCATTGTTGGCGGGTGTAGACAAGAG
>JBBPRK010001499.1:0-11880 GCA_038093075.1 Boletus patriciae | reverse complement strand
TTCCCAGACGTACAAAAGAAGGCGCAAGCAGAAATCGATCGCGTAACGGGAGGAAGCAGGATGCCCGACTTTTCTGATCGCGCGTCGATGGTCTACCTCGAAGCGACTTATCGGGAAGTGCTCCGGTGGTGCCAGGTCACGCCACTCGGTAGGGTGTCCCGCTTCGTGCATCAACTTGATTGCTGAAAAGGATAATGGGGGTGCGTTGCAGGCGTACCACACATGACCACGGAGCATGACGTGTACGAAGGCTATTTCATTCCAAAAGGTCGGGACGTGCGTTCATGTTAAGTCATGCATTTCGCTAATACGAGGGCTAGACACGATCGTCTTTGCAAACATCTGGTGCGTCGACGTATGTACGTCGTGACGTGTGCGCCGCTTGGCTAAGCGCATCACACTAGGTCGATGACACACAACGAACACAAGTATCCCGATCCGATGCAATTCATGCCTGAAAGGTACATCGACGCCAACGGTCGCCTCACCGACGATATCGCTGAGCAACAATTTGGCTTTGGACGGAGGTGAGTTGTGCGAGACGAAACCAAGCACGTCAATGATGACGCGCGACGCGCAGGATCTGTGTTGGAAAGTATCTGGCGGAAGCGTCCGTCTGGATAGCCATGGTGTCCGTTTTGGCGGTGTTCGACGTCAACAAGGCAAGGGACGAACGAGGACGCGAGGTCGACGTGGTGCCTGAGTATACGCCCGGTGTTATCATGTGGGTGTGCGACATTGCCGGGGGTTCTGATTCTGCTGACGGCTATCACGATAGTCACCCGAAGCCGTACCCGTTCTGCATCACGCCGAGGTCTCCTCGTGCAGCCCAGCTTGTTCAGCAGACCGAGGTCGATGACTAAGGGATGTACATGCGCACGCCAGTCGGTAGATAGATAGGTCCGCGTTGATCAGTGTTGTACGACGAGTATGTACACTGGATGTATAGGAATGTAAAACAGCGCCCGCTCACGCTGTGTAGTATCATATGTTTCATGAATACCCCAGTTTGGACTGGGTCGTTATCTACTCGTTTTGCATAAACTCCAGGTGTATGTGGTAATACGTATGCTACAAGGACAGACTAGCTGTTCACAATGCTCAAGATACATGCGATGGTCCAGTACAAGTGTACGCTAAATTAGTGCATGTTAGTGTGCTGTATAATAAGATAGTGGTTCATAGGAGTCGTGGCGGTAATGATCAACGTAAATGCATGGAGGTTCGCATTAAAATATTCAGTTATATCCTGAAGCAGAGCGAATGAATCGCGGGATCTGATGGGGGTGGACCATGATAACTCACCATCGTGGCTGGATCTTTCGTTCTGGGTAAAGATGCATCATGATCTGGTCCGTGATGTACTCTGCCTCGACTTGAGAGGAAGCTGGACTGTGCGCGGAGTAAGACGGACGCCTGTGAGGAAGCTGCGGCGCCCGTCCGACATCGCGGGAAGGACGTTGGCCATGGCTAGCGCGACTTGGAGGACCATACCCGGGACCGGGACGTTTCCGGTCGTCTACTGGGACGTAGTCTGGGGTGTCTCTTCCCCGTCGACGGTAGTTCGGATCAGGTCTCCGCATCTCGGATATCGTGCGCTTCCGCTGTTCCTCCTCCGCGGCGCGGCGTGCCATGGACACTTCCTTGAAATAGCGTTCCGTGTCTTGTGCACGGGACGAAGAGACTTTGTACGTCCCTTCGCAGTAGAAGCCGCCGGGGACACCACGGCATTGGTAGGCACCCTTGACGGTCTGGGGGCTATTCGGAAAGATACAGTCGGGTTGGGAACACTTGTTGTGGTATGGCGAGGGCCAACCGGGTGGGAGCGTCGTGGGCTTTGGTTTTCTAGAAACTGGGGATTTCATTTTCAGTGGCGCGCAGGGTGACGTCGGGCAGGGGTACGCACAGAAGATCATGTCGGTTCGTCAGGGTGCGGAGGGAATTCTTGAGGGAAGAAGTGGCTGCCTGTGCTTATACACGGCTGGCTTATGAAAGGGCCGAGTCAGCATGGCGGGGGCGCGCGGCTGGACATGCATTAAAATCGTGTCAATGTGATGAGGTCACTTGCACTGCTGGAGGGGCATCGCCGCAGCCTCGGTTGGTGCCATCCTGAGTGTGTGATCCGGTTCGAGAAAGGCGACGCCTACAATAGTCCGCAACCTTCGGGCGTCGTCCTGGAAATGCTGGAAGTGCCACCGACCCTATCCAAGGGCCGAGGAATGATAAATTGTACATCCACAAAGCGTATTCGGAGGCACTCGGGGCGAGAAGGGAGATGGGCGTTTACTTGAATTGCCAGGCCGAGCCTTTGTCACACGGCTATCTAGTGACGACGCGTGAAAGTAATAAGCGTACGCGGCGTTTGCACGAACCGTTTTGGCTGCTCACATCCAGTGACACCTTATGCAGGTGTCGGCGCGACAACGTCCAATTGTCCCGTATCTGGCTTCGTCATGACCGAGACACGAGGACAAGTCGCATTGTAGCTTGCACGTCGAGACTGCCAGCAAAGTCCAGGAGTTCCAGGGCAATTAGTCAGAATAGCGTAAACTCGCAGGTGATTTAATAGAGTAATTCATTCGATCCTCGAGGAGAACACGCAGCAACCGAAGGTGGATAGATGCCTTTCCCGAGGGGTTTACTTGCCTGAAGCATTTGGACTCCCTACCGAAGAAGATGTATGACTGATTTAGCAGCTCAAGACCGTGAAAGGACTCGAGTATTGTTTTCTTTTAGGAATAGCGCAGGACTAAGAGTTCCAAACGTAATCAGACGTCGAGTAACTGCGTCTGTGGCTCAACTAGTCTATCCACGTGGCTGGACTGTGTTTGGCAAAGGCTTCAGGAATCAACAAACCAGACCTGTTGGACAACACCTTTCACCTCCTCATCCACGTACCCGATAACAGCGACCATTCCAATGGCGCAGAAACGAAAGGCAGTCGACGCCGAGTTGGAGGATGGCCGGAAACGACCATCTGGCATCACCCTGGCCTACCCGAGCCTTTCGCATGCACCTTCAAAGCCACCGCCGTTTCAACAACCAACTCAATTACTCACCTTTTCGTATACCCCTGACCACGTCCTCCAATTTAATGATTCCGCACTGCGCTATTATATCGACCCTCCTCGTGGCGCTGACCTCGGCTATGGGTATGATAGGTGGATCAGGCGACCTGATGAACGTGGTCGATTGGATTCGCTCTTGCAGGCATGGTCACGGTTCAAGAAAAGCTTGTGCGAAGGGCCCTCGTTATCCCAGTCTAAAGCACCTGACATTCATGTCATGAGCTGGAGAGGGGTCATGACCAAGTGAGATCTGTTGTTCCTCATCCATATTTCAACATGGTTATTCATATTGGGTTTGTGAGAAAGGATACTCACAGCACCTTATGAAGAAAGAGACGGTTGGGAACTCAATGTTATGCGTGTTGGGGGGACCTTCTATTTCGAAGAACACTCGAGCGATGCAAAGCTCAAGGAGAAGTAAGAGACTTCCTCCCCAGCATTGTCCAATGCTCATGTCCTCAGAAATGAGATGGAGCCTCGTCATCGACGTCAGACATACTATGGTTATGCATTTGAGTCTTACTGCACGACCTCGACCCCAGGGCGTCGAGAGAACGTTTCGTCGCATGTCCCAGGTTGGGGTGGCGACGTCGATACTAACGTTCAGTGGTGCAGCGTCGTGAAAACCAAGCTCGGAGATCGCAGAATTGTCATCGGAGGAGAGGTTGACTGTGTTCGCGGTGTGCTCAGCAAACTGTCTTATCGCCTTTGAGACTCAACGCCAAATTGTTGGCGATATAGGAAAATACTCTGGGAATACCGCAAACTTTGTCGAGTTGAAAACGTCCCTGACTATCCGGGGGCCCGCAGACGAGACCAAGTTTGAAAAGTATGCATCCACACACATTTCGCGCAACAAATAACTGAGCCTCGTCTAGAAAACTCCTCAAATTTTATCTACAGTCATTCCTTCTGGGGGTGCCAGTACGCTAATCTGGAGTTCTGTTACAGCATGCTAATAATGTGTCGGTCGGATAGGAAATCGTCGTTGGTTTTCGCAAGCCATCTGGGCACATCGTGACGACTCAGTCGTTCCGGACCGTCGAGATACCCCGAGCCGTTCGGGGAAAGCCTGGAGCTTGGGATCCCCTCATCTGCCTGGATTGGGGAGACCGATTCCTGTCGTTTTTGCACGACACCCTGCCCGTGGACACAGGGAAGGATGTCTGGCGCGTAGCGTTCACGCCCAAGGTAGGCATCACTGTTGTCATGCTTGACGCGTCAGGAGTGGAAGACGTCATGGGAGGTGATGATCGCGTCGGATTCTTGCCGCGATGGTACTGGGATGAGATGGAGCTCACCGCAGACGGATCCGGTGACGCGTCTGCCCATCGTGGTGAGAGCTCGCAAAGACAGGCCAGTGGCGTTCCCTCGGGATGGCGCATTTGATCCAGAGGAGATCATCTGGATGTAGTCCCTTGCGTGCTGTTTCCACGCCCACGAACCCATATATGACTGTTATTAATCCGTACGTTCCGCGTGAACTCGAATGCTGTCACTGTTCTGATTAGTCGGACTTAGTTGTGGTGCTTCGGACTATCCGGCAGCACCACCCGGTTGTTTCAGGCCGACTCAGCATGCTCCAGAAGCGGAAGACGATGCACACGCTTACTCCCTCGCTGGTGAGAGCAAGAAACCCTGGTGAACCACGTCCTTGTGTTCTCATCGTGTTTTAATATGGGGAGGGAATTTCCTCGAAAGTGTGTATGCAGTAGGGTATTTACATGCGGTGTCAGGCACAAATCGGAACGTTCTGGGTATAAAAAGCGTGGGAATTGGGATGAATAAGACGAGCGCGTCGCCGCGCGTGGCTGCTCCCTAACGCGCTCCTCACCATTTCACACAGCGGACAGCGCATCCCCATCGCCGTCCGCCACAGCGACCAGACCCGTCCAGCGTCGCCCTCGAGAGCGTGCGGTGCGCATCTCTGCACCACTTGTACATACACCTCCCCCATCCACCACCTGACGCGCGCCAATGGTCACTCCGTCGTCCTCGGTCACCTCTGCGTCGCCCCCCATGGCGTACGCACAACCACACAGCCCGTCCCTCTCGACGGACATGGATCCGTTGGAGAGGGAAGAACGAGAAAAGGCCGTGCGCAAGTTCTTGGCCAGCGCCGAACTTTCCGTCGTAAGTCCCGTGTTCGCTGGCAGCCGCGAGACGCGTTGGCGCACCAACGGGCCGCGCCTGCAGTCGTATCTCCATCTCCCAATGGTGCTGGTATGCTGCTCGATGTGCTGCTCACCTCCGCCGTGCGCTCGTGTCGTGACCAATTCCAGTGACACCCGCTAACGTCCCCTGTCTCACTTCCCCAGGTGGTCCGTGGCCTTCGCGCCCGCTTGTCATATGCCTCATACAAAGCTACCCATAACATTCCGCACATTCCACTGAATGATCTCGAGGCCAAGGCCCCCGCAGTGTCGGTTGCCCCACCGCGCTTGATCGGCACCAAGCGCAAGGCTACCGGGGGCAACAATTATTATAATAACCCTGCTACGCAAGGTAGCCCGACACGCAGGGGTGGTAACGTACCTTCCCCAGCCGTATCCGCGTCATCGACGACTGCTCCCTCGCGTTCTCATTATTATCCCACGGGCGCCTCATCTCTCTCTAATTTGCCTCAGAGTCTCTACACCGCGCTTCTCGGACCTCCCCCGCTGAAGCAAGCACGCACAGTGCACAATTCAGCGGACCCTCCCGTACAGGCACCCTCTCGTTCAACAGCCGGATCTCGTGCACGTTCAGGGCACCGGGGAACCGACTCTGCACCTGTAGTCCGCAGTATCGCTGAGGGCACGCGCTCTCAGTTGCGTAGCCGAAAGGAAGCGGCCACTCGCGTCAAGTCAAAGAGCAGCAAGGGAAAGAAGAAACAATCTGCGGAGGATGCCGCGGATGTAGAGAGAAAGGCTGTGGCCACACTCACATCACTTCTCCAATCACGTCCATCAATCGCCAGCGCGTCATCACCCCGTTCGTCCTTGTCTGCTGGATCCGAAGGCTCGTTTCAGTCTCTCTCGCAATATGCTCAGAGTTCGGCGCGAACAACCACGGCACCCACTTCACTGTTACCGTCAGCGGAGTCATCCTTCTCCGTTCCAAACGCTACGAGGGCCGCTACTCCGCCTCGAGCGTATACTGAGAACGCATATTCTACCCCGCGGGCTGATGACGAAGAGGCAGCGAACCTGATGTTGTATTTACACACGTCCCCGTCCCCCGCTCGCCCGACTACGACACGGGATAGAGACTCGAAGGATTTGGCCGCGTTCCGGGCGTTAGGTGGCGGTGCTTCGCTTCGTGCGAAGGGCAGGGTCCTTTTCTCTGGAGGTGATGATGGGAGAAGCCCATTGCGGAGTGAAAGCAGCCTCACTATTGACACCCTACCAGGGAGCCAAAATTCCCAGACTATGAGCCAGCCACATCGTCTCGATGCCGTAAGCGACAGCACAGGGTCGTTGGCCCCTGCTGCCCCAATGGAGCCAACAGTAGTTCCTCCAACCCCTGTGCCTGCGGCTTCTCCCGCGCCATCCCAGTTACTTCCGGCTCCACCATCTCCTTCAGGACAAACAGACGCTCTGTTCCCCCACCCGCAAGCTTCGCCAACTCCCGGCAGTGTCCCATTTAATCTGAATGATTTTATCAACGTTTCACCTTCACCCGCAGCTTCTACCGTACCCCGTTCTGCGATTTCATTGAAGTCGGGATTAGGCGCAAACCTGCGCACAGACTTGGGACGGAAACTTTTTGAAGAAGAACAGCACCGCCATCAACATCTAGCGGCCCCATATAACCACGCTGACGGGCTACGGCACGAGAAGAACGGAAGTAGTTTGGGAGCAAGCATCGACCTCTCGACCCGCTGATTCCCACGGCAACGATTTTTAGGACAATTCACCATCTAACTCGTCAAATTTTTACTCATTCGGCAATTCATTCATACGCGGAACAAACGTTGTATCAACTACATCTGTATCAACCACACATCCGGCTGAACGGCGGCGAATTATCTATTCAGTTGTCTTCATATGTCGCAGCAACGCATGGAACCACTCATGCCATGCGCATCAAATGTTTGTGGAACGGGGATCCCCACGTATCGCTATTTATCTAATTTTCACGGCGTGTTCATCAACTTTCTATCCTTATTATCCAGCTTTCTCGCTTGATTTCTTGTTCAGGTGGCACGCTCGACGTCTCTTTCTCTTTGAACGCCAATTTCTTTTATCGTCTCTAGCACAACGTGATTCCTATCATTAGCGCGGAATTGCGGCACATCTTGGTTACTGCCTTTCTTTTGCACGATTGTTGATACGCATATCTCCTTCTCCTGCTCGGCCAGGCTGTTTTTTCCATCTCTCTGTCAGCGATGTACTCTTATTTCTTTCATCAATCCAAGACATTTTGTTTCTGCTTCGTGGGACTGACTTGAGTTGATACCTCTAGACGAACGAATCGTGGATACGACCCATGTTTGTTTGTGCCTCGTGACGGTGATTTTTTTGCAGCCGCTCCCTGGGATATTTTTTGACACTGACAAGTCCAAGTCTCAAGAGTTATCTAAATTGCTTGCATCTAGATGCTAACGCAAGGTCCTCCCCCGAACAGTGGAACTTTACGTCCTTGCATGTGCTCGCCCCCGTTTCGCGCATGCATGGTTGAGCCGAGCGTGTCAACGTAGTATGTATTTCAAATTCCATCTACCATAAAACCGTTGCGTTCGGATTTGTGGTGTACGCCCACTGGCATGACAACCCAAGGCCGCAGTGCGTCATCCCTGGGCGATCGTCGGTGTCATCGACGAGCCAATCTGCCGTATTGGCCGTACAGGATCCATGCGGGTCCCACGCAACCAGCGGGCCAAGCTGACCGTCTCGTTTCAGGATAACACCGTTATCTACCGAATGGAGCGGCTGGAGCCGTGTTGACCCTCGCAGTGATTGCACTACTAACGTTTAATCCGGCGTGTTCCGATTGGGGCAGCAATCTTATCGTTTGGGGGTGGTAATCAAGGGAACAATCAGAGTTAACTGCACTCGAGAGGGGACACGGTTAGCCTCTCCAACCGCAGCTTAGAGTTCAAACTGAAATAATCGAAGCCATTCGCGCGAGACTATACTATTTAACCGAGGCGATAATGCTACACCCGCGTTTGTGGCGTTAAGACTAGGTAGGCCGCCATTTAGAAGAGATCCATCACTGTAAGAAGTACAAGCCGCCGGCCCATGTCCACCTATTTTGGCATCCCCACCTCCGAGTCCATCGGTATCTCCTCGACGTCTTCCAACCCTTCGAGCCGCCCAGCGTTCGTGAGCATAATTTCCATCCTGCCAGCACTGGCGCTGGATGCCGAGAAGCCGAACCCAGAGTCCATCCCGGCCCCGCGTCTACCCTGCACATCACGCGCGTGCAACTCCCGGATGCTCATGATGAACCGAGGAGTTAGAGTGAACATGGGCACATATTGCACCAGAGCGAACACTACCAGCTGCCATCCGCCCAATGTAAGTATTCCCGAGGCAGCCAATACGTTGACGAGGCTGAACAGAAAGTTGCTGCAACGAATATTTCGGTTGGTAACTGGTTTTGTTTTGCGAGATCCGGTGGCGGAGGAGGGCAGGGAAGGAAAGGATGAGACAGGACGTACACAAGGAAGTAGAGGATGCCTTGCTTGACGAGCAAGCTCATGTACCGATTGAGTTGCCAGTGCTTTGTCGCGCGGTGCATCTCTTGCGACTCCCTCACGAATTTGACTATCGCAAGGACGCACATCACTGAACCATGCACGACCTGAAAGGCGAAGATCAGTTCCCCCCAAATGAACGAGGTAGGGTCCACGAAGCAAATCGAAAAGTCAAGTATCTGGACGGTGACCGCTTTGCAATGGACAGCGAGTAGGATAGTGGTGGACAGCTAGGTTAGTATAGCGTGCCATTTAATTATCCAGCATCTACATACCCGTCAGATACTTCGGATCACTCTGGACGGCAGCAGCGACGATGAGGGAGATGACCTCCAGGGAAAAGGTCGTAAGGAGAGTGCCGAGGATTAGCCTCGATCGGTTATACATTGCCCATACGCGGAGGATCATCACGACTGCAGTCACAGTCAGAGTTTGCTTTTCAGAACGTGAGCTACACAATAACTCACGATCGGCTGCAGCAAGAAACAGAAAGAATGCCCATCCTCTGATGGCAATGATTGTTTTACCTTGAAAGAATTCGCGAATAGGATAGACAGGTAAATATTTGGGTAAGTGTGCTCACAGCTGTTTGGTGAATATCAGTTGTGTTAGGAAGCCCCCAACGAGAGGACGAACACGTACATCTATGGGTGCGCACTTCAGTACGTTCGTTAGTCACCGGGGTCTGAGGAAACATACATTTGCAGCGACAGGTAGGAAGCTACTTCCCACTTGGGGCGTGGTCACAGTCTGATCATCGTGACGTTTAAGTGCCAAACATACCGAGGGAAGCAATTCTGATGAACCGGTTGGAGTTAGCGTTCAGTATATGTATTACAACAACCATGTATTCACAAGAGATGGTAAAGTCCGAAATAACGAACCTATAAGAATGCTAATAAGCTGCTGCAGGTCGCGACGGGAAGTTCGATACGCACGAGAATGAATAGCGTCGACACCCAGGTCCAGGGTTTACTCTGTGATCCTATCAGGAACATGTCGCCTTGCCAAATGCTTGTCTGCTGACCCATATATATTCCATCTACACGGATTATCAGGAAAATGTTGCGTATAACGGTGGGGAGTATGCGGCACTATACCTCATTCGAAAATGTAATGACTAACAATATAGAAGTTGGTGCGTCATATTAGAATAGAATAGCACTCATAACTCACCATAATCGTACCCAACGGAGGTAAGGATAGCAACTGCGATAAGGTTGTAATATTGATCTTCCACGAGTAAAGATGAGCATACGGGTCACATAGTTATTCAGGTAAAGGCTAGACAGCACAGACTGTAGCGCAGAAGACATGGTCCAGGTGGGTGGTTGCTAAGAGACGATCGTAGGTGCAGCAGACGGGAACAGAAGGACTCGACTTTCCAAAGGGCAGACTGTCATGTATATAAGCGGGAGGGATGAACTCATCTTGTGGTGTACCCAGATCAGCAGGGAGTCGAGACCATATGTTACGTGTTCGGTTTTAGGTTTTGCCAGGGAACTTCTAAAAAGCAAGCCCATTGCAAAGCACTTCAATTCAGCGCATGAGTAGCTCATCCGGGCCGGGGAGAGAACTCCTTGGTAACCATGATCGGCCCTGATGCAGATGCGCGCGACGGAACTGATTCAACTTAGGGATCGTCCATCTTTGGAAACACAGTCCGGGAACGACCGACGCGCGTCGGCAAAACCCTTGCTTGACCGTCAAATTTTCACATCGCAAGAAGTTTCATCAGAACTCATTGCTCATCGTATGTGTGAAAGTGGTAGTCTATATCATATGCAGGATCGTAACAAATACATCAACGACGAAAAAAAAGTATGGTCGCGGCAAGTATCGGGGAGTTATCCCACTGTAATCTCGGTTCCAGATCCCACAGCGGAGTGTGAAGTGCCCGCCCAAAAAGAGATATGTTAGAAAACCATGGAAAACAGAAAACAGTTGGCGGGCACCGTTGTAGGCACTCCCCGCGACTGGACCCAAAAATGATGGATACCCGACCTAAAAACCGACAGCCAGTGGTGTGACTCAGGAGCGTGGGCGTGCCCTAGAACATCGGGAACGAGACTGACCCCGGTGACGAGTTGGCCCATCACAAAAAAGGAAGTCACAGAAAAGGAAGGATTTCCCATCTCACGGCAGCACTTCACACACCCATTTCCGTGGTAGGTAGTAAACCTCAGGCTCATCCGTGTTCCCTCCTGCAGCCCCTTGGCCTCGTTCGTGCCCCGTTCGTGCCTCCTTTGTGCCTCCTTTCCCTCCTTTCCCTCCCGACGTGCACAGCTTGCCCGCCCAGCACATTTGCCCTCCCCCTGGATTCGCACGCACGCCGCCCGCCGTCTTTCTCCCCACGGTCCCCTGCACACCCACACGGATGTCCACGCCGCCCGCCCGCCCTCGCGCTCACCCGACCCTCAAATGCGAACACGACGGGACTCGGAGCGCATTACGCACTCCTGTTTATGTTCGCATACGAGCATGAGCGCTCATCGTCGCGCCCACTTCGCTCTCGCCCGCACACCGGTGACGATCGAGCTGGCTCGATCGTCAGACCTGTCGCACCGTCCGTCAACCGCACTCCACAATGTCGAAGTTTTTATCCTATGATACCTACTTTGCACACTCGCTGTTCTGATGGTACTAACTGGAATTCGTTGGTTTGATAGTACGTATATAACTTGTTGGAGGCCAAAGTGACCGATGAAGTTGACTACATGATGAAAAAGTGTACAATCCAGTGAAGGGACTTCTCATCGTTCGGAGGCTCCTTACTCGGTGCATTAACACCCAAACATTCGGGGTAAGCCTCTCAGAATGGCGAGATCAGATGGCAGTGCTGTCCTCGACCTCCTGAGGCCGCAGAGTACCCTGCGTGCGTTCCGCCTCGGCGCCTTTCTCGATGCTCTCCAATATGTCTTGGATCAGTTCTCGATAGTCGACTCCGAAAAAGCTCGTCAACTTGCCTGCCTTTCGTCACCGAATTTGGAACCACGACACCTTTGGAGAAGCGTAGAATTCGGACGACAGTGATGTTATGGGCGCGTTCGACGGAAGCGAGTGTCGTCGTACCTAACCGGGCATCCTAACGACGACGTTGGGGCACGTACATCGACGTACGTGCCCAGA